>VOQJ01023749.1:18466-28466 GCA_015052665.1 Apistogramma diplotaenia | reverse complement strand
GTGAAGCAATGAAGTTTGGAGTCTGGTAAGTGTATGTATGTATGTATATATATTTTTTTCTTTTAAAGCGCCTGCAGCATTTAATAATAATATCCGTATTTAGCACCAGTGAAGTTGTTGGAGCAAGAGAAAGCAATAAAGCTTATTGCCGCTATATTGATATTTCATTCTATCCCTATTGTCATCAGGCCATTACTGTCAGTGCTTCCTACTATAATCATTTAAGTCAGACTTTGTGTGTTTCTGAAAGGTTGTGGTGCCCCGGTAGTCTTTAGGCGTAGACTCATCGTATATACCACCATGTTGACGGAAACATCCAAAATATGTAAAACATCTGGTAATGTAGGCTAGTCATGTTTGCGCTTGTGCTGTTTTTAGTTCTTTAGCTTATCCCCATCTGGGGAGAAGATGGAAATAATAATATACAAAGGACCTCTTTGTGGTGAAGTGTGTTAAGAACACTGAAAACCTTTTGATTGCGGTTTGTCTCCCTTCACAAGCCAATTTTTTTCAACCAATCAGCATTCTACGACATACAGTATTATCAGTGTCAGATAGCTTTTTCGAGGGCTGCACGTAAGTGTGTCTCCATAGCTCCTGTAATGCTAAATACTACAAATTCCTCTAAAAAACAATTATGACAAAAGTACCCTGATAAATTCAAGTACAAAACTAAAACAAAAAACAACAACAAATGCAGTCTGATGTTATTTTAGACAGTTATACTGTTTCTCAAATAATCAAACTCAAATAATATATTGTCTAAGATTTAAAAAAACGGAAAAGATTAAATGCATAAATGCAGCTGAATGCAATGCAAGTTCTAAATTCTGATAAACCCTAACGAACGCTTTTCTTACCATGATGGCAATGTAATGTCTCCAGTGACGAGGCAAGGGCCCGTCTATCTCCAACAAAGCATGCTGGGTCTTCAGGAAGCAGCAGAGGTAGTCCGGGTGCATTGCCATCACCATGGTGACATGATCCACACGGCCCAGTGAAAGAAAGGATTCAATCAGGACATCTTGGTTTGGACCTTCTTTCAAAATCTAAAGACAAAAAGCAAGAAAAAAAATCTACCAAGTTAACTTTGATCAAGCGGGCTTCGCGATTATAATTACAACACAAATTCTCCTGTGGGAACAAGTCAGACTGAGTCACATTATGAAACTTGCATCAGCTATTCGCTTTGGCAACTCAGTTCTGGTGTTGCATCTGTCAAATGCAACAGGCAGTACAGTATGGTAGCAGAATAATTAGCCTCATTTCAATGAGCATGGCTGGTTAGTTATTATGCATGTGTGTTTCGAAAAATGAAAATCAATTTTAAAATAAATTAAACTCAACAAAGTCTGTTTAAAAAATTTTAAAAAGGAGATAAGACAGGGCTAATGGGGATTAAAACATATTTATGTGAAGAACCTTGATGCTATTAATACATTAGCCAATGCATTTATGTTAATTACATTCATAAGAACAGATATTCAAAGAAACAGCTGTTATATTCGGTGTCAGCTGTGTGCCACCCTGACACCAACCCGTGGAAAAAACAACTTTGGATATGCCACCTGTCAGGTACCTTAAAAACATACGTTAAAAGTGTAAAATGAATTTCATAAGAATTAATTTAAGAAAAAGCATACTTTGTAATAAGTCACATACACACCTCTTTTGCAGGGATAAAGGCACTTGGCCCTGAGGCCAGAGCCCGAGGTACATCGACTCCTTGTTCCTAGAGATAACAAAGAAGACACATAGATGGAATGCTATGAAACAAAATCAGTGTTTACTTGATTATTCCTCTGGTTAATTAAATATCAGAATTTTTCAATCAAAACTGAATCAACCCTAAAGGACAAGCTATTTCAGACTTCCCCTGAAATAGATTCTTGCATCACTCCATGCACAAATGAACATTTAACAACATTATAACATCAAATCAAACCTAATACCTGACATGCGTATACGGAATATTTTCAGCTAAACAACTGCTTAACCCTTCCTCAACTTGCCAAAACTTTCTGTTCGCTGTAACAGGACAGTCGTTTCATAATTGACACCTTGTACACTTAAAACTTTCAACCAAACTGCGCGTTAAAACTCACCGACATCGGACGGCCGGACGCTTAAAGCTAACCCGTTTGTTATTCCCAACACAAATGCAAATGTAATGCGTCCAAACCAGTCTGCTTTTTATTTCTAGAAGCTACAGTGGCTCGTGAAACGCGTCAATCGGGGGTGTGCCTGCTGGTGGAGTGTTTTTCAGACACCGGGAGGGGGCGTGTCCGCCCCGCTTGTTTGTGCACACAGCTGCGGCGTCTTACATCACCTACAGTCTGATGAAACAACCGGCAGTCCGGCAGCAATCAAAATGACCATAAGCTGATGAGGAAGGCAAACCTGACCTTGGAAATTTATAATGCAAAGCGAAAGCAGCGCTCCCGAGTGTATCTCAAACTCCTTTAGTCTTAGAAAATGCGCACCACTGCTGTTGAATTAAGATTTTTGCCCCACTCCTACTGTACCTCCCTGTGTTATTATTGTAGTCTGCAAACCTCATGAAGGGAGGAAAGTAATGCATTACCTGTACGGTCCGCAGGAGCTCGATGGCTCTCTCGCGTACTTCCTGCAGCGGACACGACCTGGACAGCCGGAGCAGATGCAGAAGAGTTTGTTTACTCAGCCGCTCCGAGTCCTGCCGGTCCGCGTCTAAAGAGAGGAGAACCCCCTGCCTCAGCTCCTCCAGAGCAGCTCTCCGCTCCCCGTTATCCCTGCTGTACAGTCGTGCTAAACTCTTCGCCGTCGATCCAGCATCGGATTCAGACTCCGACTGGTGGCAATACGAACGTCCAGAAACGGAGTCTCCATTCGGCTTGCTTTCTCCATTAGCCTGGCAGGCAGCCGCGGGATTACTAGCCATGTCCCGGAGCACCTTGGTTGAGCTACCTATCGTTACAAGTTAGCTAAAGTGTTTACTACGCTAAACGTTAGCACGATGGAAACATTGATTTTTCTTTAATGCTAAAGACTTGAGGCATCTGCAGTCGGCCTTAATATTACTGCGCAATCATCCGCTCGACAAATCATTAACGCCGACGGACCACCTTCAGAGAGGACCTCCTTTCCCACACTGAGCTTCCTAGACGCGAGCGCAGGGTGCCGGTTAGCTCGCTAAACTAGCCTCACGTAGCAAATGATGCACACTCTCTCAGCAGCACCTGTGACCATTTCCGCCAGCGCGAACGAAACATAAAGCCACCGCTTTATATTTGAACGAGTCTCCCTGGACATAATACTAAGTTAAGTCTAAAGCCAGCTTTACCGAGAATAACTCAGTTTTCACTCGCTCCTTGCGCTCAGATGTTGCAGAGCTTTTCTTTTCTTGTGCAACGTCATCGTGACGTGTGAGAAACTTCCCTGTGATAACAGCAGGCGGCAGCGTCCTTTTAATTTGTGACCACATTGCCTGTGGATCCGTCACTCTCTCTTTATAAAGTAAGCCTGTGCTCGTTCAGGTGTTTATTTTATAACTCATATATTTGCCGGTAGTCCACGGTATTTATGAAGGGGCTATTTATAAACGAAATGGCCTGTTCCTTATGACTATGCAGTATCGTAGTAATCTATCTGGTCCTTTGTGGCTGTGACTGTTACATTTGTTGCAATTTCTACTGCCCTCTTGGCCTGATCTTTTGAAAAAAAAGGACATTTTTAATCTCAAATACTCCTTTTCCCTGGAAATAAAAATCATGTTTATTATCTTGTTTTAAAGTCTATTATTATTGTTGTCAATTTTTCATTAAACTGGCTTAAATTTGCTAACTTGGATTTCTGTGATCTGCTGTAACTATAAAACACATCAGTTCTTTAGCAAATTTTAAAGTGTAGAATGTTTTTTTCCATCGTGGTGATCAGTTATGTAATTTTTCTGTAAACTTCCAGATTTCCCATCAGTTACCTTGAGCACGGTTATCATAATTTAAGAAAAAGCTTTCATTTTCATATTTAATACGAAACAGACACCAGCAAATGTTAGTATGGATGACGATGTGATTAGTTTAATCATTTTAATTTATCCAACTCAATAAAATTCAGTCAAATAATCCATCATTTTGATTAAAATGATGGATTATTTTATGTATTTTATGTTTATTTCAGTACTGTAGCACCTCCACGCCTGCAGTAATCCTTTAATTAGACGGGAACCCTCTGCACTTTACTGCAAACAGCTCGGACTTTGTATTGGACGTTGCCAGCCTGGGAAGTACCTAAAATGGTCTGTGTGCTGAATCAGGTCACTGAGCTTTTGCTGGAAATACCCTCCCAGTCTTCCCGGTCCCCTGAAGTCGAGTTTTAGATCCTGATCCTTTAGATCAGTTTTTTTTAATGATCCTTTACATTAAAGTAACTGAAATACAGTACTGTATATATGTATAGGTCTTTGTGTCCGTATGTGCATATGTCTAATTCTAATGTTGTATATAATGGGCTCACAATTTTCTGTTTACTTCCTGAATCACCTTTATTTATGAAACCTTAATATCACACATGTATCTTATATTAATTTACCTGTATATATCATTCACAATACCAGATAACTTTTGTGGGGATGACAGGAGAAACAAAAACTGAAGAGGAAAGAATGGGAAAATATGACGGTAAAATATAAACAAGACAAACAAATGAAGGTGATGTGCTGCTCCGTTTAACATGACAAGACACAGACTCTCTGGGGTTTCAGAAACTTCAGCACTGTGGCAGCAACAAAGAAAAACCCTTCGGCATACCATCACCGTTTCCCTATGAGGGAAGACTTTTATTAGCAAACACACAGGCTGGCTTTGGAGGATGACCTTCGGGCTCATACACACACACACACACAAAGGCATGTTTATGTGGTAACTGGCACTTTGTGTCCCAAGGGTAGAAGGGGTAAGAGCGAGAGCGTAGTTAAAAAAGAGGTGATTTTGAGGGATAGGAGAGCTGAGGTCCAGATTCTCACACACACACACACACACACACACACTCACACAGACACTCACACACACATACATAAACACACATGGGTTTGTCTTCAATATTTTACAGGAAGTAAAAATTTTGTGTGTGTGTGTGTGTGTTTGTTAGGGATGCGAGTCCTTAGACGATTTTGTTCTCCAGCAAGGCGATCCTCTTCGACATGCTCTCTAGTAAGATTCTGTCAAGGTTAGAAACTGTGAAAACAGGCGATAAATCAGATAAAGTAACAATGACTTTAAAGGCCTCCCTCCCAAAAGGACACTCTCAGACCGTTTCATCCATCATAAAGGATATGTTTTTTTGTTAGTGCCTGTAGGGCAGCTTCAACTTTCTTTTGGAACTTTACAAGGGAGTCACATTCGCAAGGGTCTTCATCTGCGGAGTCAGAGTGCACAGGTTATAGAGTCATGTTAAATAAATAAATGAACTAGCAGTGCTCATTTTAAACTTCTCACCTTGACAGATGTTAATCTGTAGCTTCTTGGCAATCTGAGTCATAGCCTTAAAGTCGGCTGTGTAGAAGTAGTGCTCTCCAGTCGGATCAGAGGCAATCTCTTTCAGTTCATCCTCGACGGCATTGCCCACTCCCACAGCATACATTTTAAAGCCTGCAATGTACACACTTGTTCCTTCATCTGACTGGCAGAAATATATATTCTGTTAGTCTACTTTAGGCGTAACCTTCCCACTCCCCCTAACCGTTTTCCTTGGCCTTCTTGGCAGCATCTCCGATGTAGTCCTGGCTACGTCCATCAGTGAAGACTATGCCCACCTTTGCGACTCCAGGCCGGGCACCCTGACCAGGTTTGAAGCTGCTGTCTATCAGATAACGGAGAGCCTGGCCTGTCATGGTTCCCCTCTCCATGTAGGCCATCTTCTTCACAGCTTCTTTGACGTCTTTCTTGTTGTTGTAGCGGCCCAGGGGAAACTCCTGTGGTGGGACAGAATCAGGGTGATGATGAAGGTTGAAATGAGGATGTTTAATTTTATGTTACAAAAAAGAAAAACAGTTTCATACCTCTTTGACTGCGCTGGAGTACTGCACCAGTCCTACGTGAGCCTTGCTTTCACTGACGTCCAGTTTGTCGATGATCTGGTTGATCCACTTCTTGACTAGCTCAAAGTTCTCAGGACGGACACTCTTAGAGCCATCGATCAGAAAAACAACATCTGTTGCAGCGTTGCTGCAAGCTGGTGTGTCAAAAACAAACACACACGGGGTATGTTAATGCCATAGCATGTTTACCATGCTGGGACACATACCTTCAGAGACAAATACACACTCACCACTGCAGCTGCGACCATCGTCCATGAGGGTAAAGCCATCTTTGCAGGCGCACTTGTATGATCCTGGGGTGCTGATGCATACCTGCTCGCAGTCATGATCCCCAGTCGCACACAGGTCTGACACTGTGTGTGTGTGCATGCACAATACACACACACACACAGAATGCCATACACGGAGGTGGGCACACACAAAGAGGTGGGGTTAGAGGGAGAAATGAAACTATGTCAGTTTGAGAATGGGAAATTCTACCACGGATTTTTTTTAATGATCCACTGTGACTTGCAGTTGACCTCAACAGGTTTTAACGTATGTGGATGAAGCAAGAATCCAGTGGAGCCTTAAAACAAACAGGAGGAAAAGATCAGAGCAGCAGTAAATAAACAAAATCAGGGCTTTTTTTCCTATGTGATGCACAGGCTCGTCCAGTAACGATCCAACACTACGATCATGCCGCTCTCATGTTCTCCATCTGCAGCGAGACTGACTGCTGGAAAGCGTGAAGCAAACGGCAGTCGAAGCTGCTGCAGACTGGGAGCGCCGAAGGGCATCACTAATTAGCAGTTTAATGATTGGCACTAATGGATCGGTAATTACAGATAGATCAGTCTCGCCTCTCGGTTATGTGAGAGTTGACTGAAGAACAGGATTAAATCTCTTTCCAAAAGGTTGTTTCTACCCTAATGCCCTCATGCTGTCGGGAATTTTAAATGAGTTTGAATGACTGAATGAATACATTGTAATCTTATCGAGGAGAAGCAGAGGACAAAAGGGAGAGAACAATAAATTGGAATGAAAAGGTTGACAGTCCAGACACCTTACCCTCAGTATAGTGGGGGCAGCAGATAGCTCTCTCCACAGGAATGAATGTGTGCATTTAATTTTTACCACCCTGCCTTTTATGCCCTTCATCTAGCCTTTATGAATCCCTTTCTCCTGCTGCTGCCTCTGTACCTCTACTGTATATCTCGAACCCTTCTCTCTTCCCTCTCCCATCTTACCACAGAAGGCCTCCTGGAACTTCTTGGTGAGCTTCTCAATAACGCTGTAACTCTCCACATAGTCCACATGGTCATCCAGAGGATCGCTGGCCATCTGCTTCAGAGTGTTCATGTCCACTCGCCCCACGCCGATGGCAAAAATCTCAATGCCGGCATCTCGTGCACGTTGAGCTACATCTTTTATATTGTCCTGGGGACGCCCGTCTGTCACAATGATGGCAACCTGTGACGGTGTGGATTCAAAATATATTACAAAATGATTTTTGTGATTATGGGAGAGGTGAAGTGCATGCATAAATGCACCTAAATCTGTGGCCGACCTTGCTGACGTCAGGAGATTTTGCACGGCCACCCTCAGCCTCGCTGAAGGCCACATTCATTGCAAACTGGATGGCCAGGCCGGTCATCGTTCCAGTGGACAGAGGCTCGATTTTGGTGACAGCTTTGATCAGCCCGGCTTTGGTGCGGTGAGTCTTAAGAGACACCTAAAGTTCCCGATTAGTATAGTGAGTTAGATAGAAATGGAAGAAAAAAAATTGGAAATATCTGAAATCATTTTTCAAATATATCCAAACCTCATTCTTGACACGACTGGCATAGTTGACAACCCCCACACGAGTGCTGCTGGGTCCAATATCCAGACCCTCGATGACTTTTACCAGGAAGACTTTGACTTGCTCAAACTCTGAAGGACGAACACTGCGACTGCTATCGACGATGAACACGAGGTCAGTGGGACGGGCTTTGCACAATCCTGCCGCTACACATAGAGAGAAAAGGAATTAGTCATCATAGCCTAACAGTTAATATTAATTTTATGGAGCTATGAAATATTCTTCATCATGACAGATGGAGATACAGAAAGGCAGAAGGGGGGAGTGTGGTAAGAAGGGCTGTTGAGAGGAAAGGTGAAGGCAGAGATACAGAGAGGGTGGAGGACACAAAAAGAGCCAATGGCCTGCTTTAAGAATTTTTAGAAAGCCTCTCAGGTATCTCTTACATAAATATATTAATAATTAATGCATCATCAGATTCCACTGAGAAAAGCTGTGAGATGTGGTTACATTTTCCAAAAAAACAAAAAAACATAAACCATGACACAGATTTTTCAGAACAAATGCTGAGTTGAAAAAGTGTGCTGAAGTTAACTTGAGCGATGAACGAAACTCAGGTTTGCCAACATATCTGATATGTAGGATTTTCAGTGCGCAGGCATTTTTGCAGCCTCGTTGAGCGAACATCAAGCATCTACCGAATGTCACTGATCTCCCTTCTCACCCTTCACCTCTCTCCTCCCTCTTCTCCTTCTGCAGACCTCTCAGTCTTTGGAACACCCGCATTGAAACGCACAGACAGCAACGGCCACGCTCCATCCTGAAACACTCATCCAAAATGTGCACGTGCAGCCCAAAGTTGATCACTTATAATCACAAGAAATTCAAATTCAATTCAAAAGCAGTGGGTGACTCAACTATTCACTGACAAGTCTCTCCCAATCCGTTACTTGCCATTCTAAAATGCCTATAATAAATACAGAAAAGTACTGCAGAGAATGAAAATTAAAATGAAAAACCTGTCTTTTTCCTTTTCTCCCCAAAAATATATTATGGTACTATAGCTCACCCAGCTTATTCACACACATCACACGAACATGGATTTGAGAAAAAGACTGTATTCATTCAAACAATTGAAAGTTAGGTCCTTCACCTACAAGGCACCGGCCTTAAGAGCAATATTTCTCCCCTGTGGAGACCTGACTCCTGTTCACTTTTGAAACCTTTGACTATTGTGAGGTTTATTACTCTCAGAGTTCATTTTTGTGAAGACAAAAGGTGAACCAGTATTAAAATGAATACATCACACAATCAGCAGGACTTGAGACTCAGGCTTTAGGGGTTAAAGGTCATCATTCTTACCCATGGCGGCAGCTGTGCGAAGGTCTACATTGGCTTGGACTCCTATTAGGCCAAGCAACAGCAGGAAAAATGGCTGTATAGGGATCATGGCGATAAGGGTGGGGGGTCCAAGCGTGGCCGCAGATGGTCCGAGAGTGGGAAGCAGAAAGGAAGGCAAAGGGAGCTCCAAGCGATGGACACGGCCACAAAGTGAGACCAAGTGACTCTGAGCTGCAGGTTATCAATGCACGAGCTTCACACACTCAGCCCACAGACAGCCCCCCTCTAAAGCTGCAGTGTGTGCATGCATGAGTGTGTGCCTGTGGGAAAGAGTAGGAAATACCTGCCCTGGGAGGACCTAAAACAGTTGGCAGGGAAAGACAAACACACCTTGATATGGCTAGGATGGACAGGTAAGTGTGTATGTGAAGGTAGTAAATTTTTGTTGTGTGTGCGACCCGATCTCTGAGTGGGTACAGTACGTGTGTGTCTGGCTGGGGGTACAGGAGCGGCTGGGGTTTGGTGCAGAGTGCGCGCCAATGCAGCCGCCCCAGGTTGGATTTGGCCAAAGCTCAAATAAACACCGACATGAATTCCTCTTTTCTCTCCGTGTTCCCTCGTATAGCAAACACACATTTATGGTGCGGAAGTGAAGGAGAGCCATCATACACAGACTACAGTGTTCCCACTGCGCTGCACGTTGGGCTGTGTATGCATTTTTCTATAAAATGAAGTATACAAACCACTTCCTGGCTTCTGAGGTTCAGTACAGTGTCATACCAGTCTTCCTAGTTCACATT
>VOQJ01023749.1:0-18403 GCA_015052665.1 Apistogramma diplotaenia | reverse complement strand
CACACACACACACACACACACACACACACACACACACACACACACACACACATAAACACACACACACAAACACACATAAACACACACACACACACACACACAAACTGAAAGTAAATTAGATTTACAATTTTCATCATCATTCTTCTTCTCATTAACTTCTCTCTGCTCCTCTCCACTGCAAGACAGGGAGTGGGGCCCCAGTGGGCTAAACACAGCAGGAAAACACACTTTCATCAATAAGCTCACTTACACATCTTTAATCTGGTTATAGAGTCCATACAAACACACTCAACAGAGACCCCTCTTTTCCCCCCTAACAAGCCTGCATTCCTCTGCAACCTCCCTTCCTCCTCCACACACACTAACTGAACAAGCCGCAATTGAGGAGGCAGCCTGGGAGGGGAAACCGGAGCTGGGGCTCTGGCTGTACAGTAACCAGTTAGTCATATTTCCAAGTGAACAAACTGCAAAGTCAACTGAACAGTGTGTGTGTGTGTGTGTGTGTAACGGTGGTGATGGGTTAGGGATTAAAGAGAAGAGATGTTATTCTTGGAGAGTATGTCATTCTGGGACTGGTCAGTTTGGCTCATAAGAGAAGACACAACACACACACAGACACAGGTTATGTAACAGTGTCTCCTCGGCAGGCTGGGCAAACATAAGCAGGTAGCTGGTAGAGCAGCATCTGAGATGAACACTGCTCAAAGAAATTAAGGAAACACTTGTATAACACAAAGTCAGTTAAACCTCAGGGATACCAGTCTGTCCAGTTCAGAAGCATCAAGCATTGTGAATTCATTTAATCTCCTTTGGTGTAATTGTAAAAAGTAGCAATGGAGGCACTGGAGAGGCAACAACAAGACCACCGCCTTCCCCAAAAGGGAACTGATACAAAAGGAGAGCTGGACAGTTCCATGGAAGGGAATAAACCCAGCAGCGGGACCAGTAAACTGCTCCTTTGAGCGAGGAGAAACAGGAAGAGCACCGAAAGAAACAGACTCTATGAAGGTGTCACAAGGCCATGATGTGGGACTTGCATTCACATCCCAGCACTGATAGACGAGCTAGACTATCTATCAGGAACAAGTTAGAAAAAAAATGTAATCCAGTTTAATTTTCAAGACATTTTAATTGTGGTCTCCTGTAGCTTTAGGTGTTGGTCTGCCTTCTGTGGGTGTGTGCTTCACTTACTAAATGTGCTTCCTCCTCCAGTGTAGACATGGCTTCTTCTAGCGCACCTGCTATTCATTAGTGGTAGTAAACTCAGTTCATTTTATGGACTAGGGTTAATCTGGGTCATTTAGTAATGTGATCAGGTTCATCTGAATCATTTGAGTTGCTTGGGATACCGAGTGATGCCAAGCAGAAAGCGTTCCTTCGACGACAGAGGGAAAGAAAGCTCTTAAAATGTTGTCATGCCAACTGGGCCTTCATCAAATCAGTCCACAAACACATGGCACAACACAGAAGAGCCGCCTCAACAGGCATCTGCACCTGCAGGATAAAGGGCACTCTTCGGAGGATGCCAGCATTCACATTTTGGACCAGGAAGACAGATGAAAGAGGAGTAAAAGAAGCATCTGTGTCCACTGTAAATGACCACTGAACAGAGGTGGCAGCTTAAAACACCAGCTCTTAGTCACATACAACACAGTCTTGAGATCCCTTCCCAGGTGCCTCAACCTCACACCTTACTTCAGGTGACCTCAATAGGTCACACAATGTGATTGAGCAAAGAATCACAGGGGTTTCACCATCTCTCATCTCTGTCTTTATGATGCTTGCTTTGTACACTGGTGTGCAGTCATGTTGGAACAGGAAGGGGCCATCTTTCAACTGTTCCCACAACTAAGGGACTGAGCCCAACTCCTAAAAACAACCCCGGACCATAATCCCCCTCCACTAAACTTTTCATATGGCTCAAGGCAATCAGACAAGTACCATTCTCCAGGGAATTCCCAATCCCAGAATTGTCCATCAGATTGCCAGTCAGAGAAGTTGATTAGTCACTCCAGAGAACATCTCCACTGCTCTAGTCCAGTGACGGCGTGCTTTACACCTCTGGATGCGGTTCATTGCACTTGATGGTAAAAGGTTTGGACGCAGCTGCTTGGCCATGGAAACCCATTCCATGAAGCTCTCTGCACACTGTTCTTGAGCGAATGTGGAGGCCACATGAATTTTGGAGGTTAAAGCAATTGATTGTGCAGAAAGTTGCCGACCTCTGTGCACTAGACGTGGCCTACTACTTTGTAGCTGAGTGACTGTCATTCCCAGTCGCTTTCACTTTGTTATAATACCACTAACATTTGACTGTGGAACATTTAATAGTGAGGACGTTTCACGACAGGACTTGTTGCGCAGGTGGTGTCCTGTCAGAGCGACACATTCTTTCACAAAAGTTTTGTAGAAGCAGTCTGCATGGCTAGGTGCTTGGTTTTATACACCTCTGGCCTTGGAAGTGATTGGAACACCTGAATTCAATGATTTGGATGAGTGAGAAATGCTTTTGGCAATATAGAGTAATGTCCACTTTAGTACATTATAGAAAATCCCATCAGCACTGAGCATACATGCTAGATACCTGCAGTTAGTCCACGAGTGTCCTTTTATTATGGTAAGGCTCCGTGACTCACCACCAACACATTTCATTTAACTGGCTGCTGGATTGTTCAGTGTTATTTAATGCACAACTGCATGTAGTTTAGCCGTCTGCTCTGCATGAAACACAGGGACTTCCCAATGATTTACTACACAACACTATTAGAAGAGAACCACAGAAAATCTGCCAGTACCACAGGAATAATGACAATGGAAATTTGCAAACATGCTGGGCACAATGGTGAAAAAGGTTATTACCCTATTAGTGCCTATCAGGACTCGATACTACACCTACACCATGACCCCATTTTTGACCACCCCTAAGGTAGGTTAAGACATTATTATGCCATAAATAAACCTAATGATGGTACTTATGCCATAATTACCGGGGGAGGGGGGCACACAAACACATTTCCTTAACATTACAATTCAGACAAATAATTCTGGAAGTACCTATTCTTGTGAAAATGGAAAAGTGTCCATACAATTACAAATGTGACCTTGACTTTGAGCACAGTTTGGGTGAAGAGCCATTAGGCGATCATTATGAGTAAGCGTGATTCAATTCTGACCAATACAATAGGCAGAGCAGCAATTCCTGAGACTTGCGAAGGGACAGCTGGAGTAGATGGCGCCATCAGTTATTGAATAGTATTTATGGTAAACAGGCTGATATTGCTGGCATTACAGAAGAAATGGGGGCAGTTTGGAGTTCAGTGTCTTTGCCCAAGGATATTTCAGCATGTGGACTGGAAAAGCCGGGCTCAACCAATGACCTTCCAGTTAATAGAGGACCCACCCTACCACCTGAGCCACACCTACAATAATATTAAGAAAACCTTCGAATAATGCAGTCTTTTTCAGAACTATTCCAGATATTTTCTTAGAGATCAATATTCACTGGACACCCACAACCAGCTCACACTACGTGGTTATTTAAGGTTTTTCTTTTTCAACTCATCCATTTACCTTCTTGTAGCAAAATAGAAACCCAATATTAAGACACGGCATATTTGCTTCTTCTTTTTTTAAACACCAAAAAGGTAAATGTTCCTGTAAATCCCTTTTTCTCTGCCAACAGCCAAACCATTTCGAGGTGCTCAGGTTAGACAACTATCACAATTGTACTGCCAGACCCAAAGAGTACATGGAAAGAAGTGTAAAACAAACACATTCCTCCATCTCAGCCTCGCTGCATGCCATTAGGCAACGTTCAAATGATAACACTCTCAGTGGAAATATTTACTATCAACAAGGTTAGCGGAGTTATTTTATCACAGTCAAATATGGACCTTCCACTGTTTGTCCTCATTTTTAAAAACATGCTTGAGCACACAAATCCAGTTATTTTATCCATCAGGGTGTTGTTTTCCTGAGTAACTCCCCCCTCACATCCCTTTTTCTTCCAATCCCAACAAAGTCGGTTTGTCACATCTTCGAAAAACAAACTCTAAAAATCAACAGTTTAATGCTATTTGAACCAGGCGACTGAAGGATCTCCAAACGGTGTCTCGGTTTTGTTCTACAAGCAACATCATTACTTTCAATCTGTTACATCAATAAACCTTATCCACCAATATCAATAAACTCCATTACTCGAACTGACTGAGAAGCGAGGGGTTTTCTTTTACGTTTTAACCATCGGTGTGTGCGCACGCATACATGTCACGGGTTTCGGAAAGACTGGGAGGATTTAATGTTCGACCACATCCATAAATATTGAACAAGTTGCCTTTCTTCAAATCTCAGAATACTGAGTAAATATTGACACTGTGGGATCGGGCTGTAGAGAAGCATCCCATACCTGTGCTCACACACACATACGCACATATATGCACATGCACACATACAGAGACACACACACGTGCCTTCCAGCTGTGCTCTGAGCAGTCTCTGTTCACACGAGGGAAGTCCTGGAAAAAAATAACTGCAGAGTAACCCTACATGAAGCGCTCCTCTGTCACACGTGTAAGCTCAGTGACACATGAATATGAAGGACTCCGAAATTATGTAAATAGCATGTATGCTACACCAAAAAAAAAATAGTATCAGTATCAGACTTCAGCCCGTGTGAAAACATTTCTTCAGGGAGTTTGAAAAGAGCTCTCATTTCTTCACAGAATAAAGTTGTGTGCCTTCTTACGCAAGACATTTTTTGCACTGCAAATGAAGTTTTGGTGTACGTGCGAGTGTGTACTTGTGTGTTTATGCTGCTCTTCTCCTGCCAACAGTAACAGCTCAGTAGCCAGTGAGCAGGAAGAGAGAGGTTCATTAAAAACCAAACACAGAGCTTACATAACCAACAGTTCTGTTCATCCTAGAACCCCCTGTGCTACACACTTCTCCTTCATCCCCATCTTCTTCTCCCTCCCACGCCTACTGGCAGAGCCCACCCATCATCCTCTTCTCCTCCCATAGCAACAGCTCATCTCATCTCTCCTCCCTTGTTCCTAGACCAGCAGATTGCCTCAACCCCCACCTACCACCACCACCACCACCCTCCACCCCACCCTTTATCTGCTCCCTTGGTTCCTGCCACCTCCTCCTTCCTCTCATCATACAGTTCGTTCTTACTCCCACACCATTCCAAGCCGTACTTCAAACTTTACAAACAGCACGAGTACGAACCAGGAATATTAACTAGAGTTAAAACGGGAAACTTTTGATTTTACTGAGAGCAAAAATGTCACACTGCTCCCAAAAGTCTTTTTTAGTCTCAGGAAAAAGCCTTCAGCTCTTTCAGAGGTGGGGTTTCATACAGGGATTTGGTTTGCACAAGCCCCTGTAACTCACTTGCATACTAAAGATAAACTGTGGAATTGCAGTAAGTGTGAGAACACAGCAGATGGCAACACAGATTAAGGCTTTGGGCTGCATTAGTGATTGTCTGGAGTAACTCTACTCTAAAATCCACTGTCGTGATCTTCCTCCGTCAGATTAGACTGCCAGTCCCACCCAGTCTCCTCCTCAGTGGAGGAGCATCTGAAAAATAGCACCTATGCTGTAGAGCCTGGCATGTGGTTGTCTTGCTAATATGAAATGTCAGTTTAAGGGTTACCATTTTGACATATTGGAGAGAAACCGACATGCTCAGCAGACATCTCACCACATGAGATATCCAGGGATTGATCTAAAAACAGCAGGATTGCTGGGAGCAGTTCTGAACCGCAGGGGGAGACAACCTTGAAGGGGAGATGCACCAGTTTTAGATTAAGGCATTTTCATCTTTATGACCAAAGCTGTGGACCTATATAATCACAACTCATATCGGCATATAAAACAGCTTCTATCTATAGGTAACCACACTAGGACTGAGTTGTGGGCAAATTCTTTATCCAATTTAACTGTCACAAAAAAAACAACAAAAAAAAAACACTGGAGCCAGAAACATCTGCAATAACTAACATTTGAAAACAGGTCACAAGAAAGCTACATGACCAAGAAAATGTGTACAATTATACAACTTCAAAGATATTACAGTCTGCGTGTGCTTTTTGTTTCCATCACCATCTTTTAGCAGAACGTGCAAATGCGACACCAAAACTTGCACATTCCTCTTTTTTTTTTAAGCCAATTTAAAAACAGACCCAGGGACATCATCTCTCAGTGTAATGTTTCTGCCCTTCATTTCTCTTGCATTCTTCATTTTTGATCATGTTTCAAGGTACCTGAAGCAAAAATCCTCAGTGAGTATGCATGTACTAACAAAACATGGAGAAATAATATGCTACACTCTGCTGGTCTAAAACAAAAAGCCCTTATTATATAGAGCCAAAAAAAAAAAACACATATTGCAACAGTTAGATTATAAAAACAAGTTAAATGCAGAAATAAATGATTAACAGTCCTGTGAGCATTTATTCCAGCCCAGCGAGGTGCTGCCCTGTAGCATTCACGATACTCCTGAGAAAACCAATAGTAATACAAATATGAAATTTAGAAATTCACTTTTTTTATATATATATATAGGCAGTTGAAGCAAACACACACACAAAGTCAAAAATGTATGGGAGAAAAGTCGCAGTGGAAGTGACTGTGAATCTCTCGAGGACTGTCATACTCAATTTTGACACACGGGGGCACTGGCGGGCTTTCTGGAGAGGCAGCATTGACCTGAGAAGGCAGCAGTGATGACTCCTTGGTTGGAGTAGCCTCCACCCTGAGGCAAGAGGGCCGCAGTGATGACACAGGTGGGAGAACGGTCGTGGTGCTGGCGGTGGTGCTGGTGTGAATCTGGCTGAATGAAGGATGATGGGAATTTGCAAGTGAAGAATCATGGTCCCCCCCAGGGAAGAATGAAGGAGGAGGAAAGCTGGTGGAAGAGGTAGTCTGGTGGTCTTGACCTGGTCCCAAGCTGCCAGGGTAAGCAGGAGGGCACTGACTATGCTGGTGCATGGCTGGCTGACTGCACATGTTGCCCCATGGGTAAGACTGGTACGCTGTAATCCCAGCTGGATGGAAAACACATGCAGATCCAGACAGACTGTGACAATTCACCTGTCATAAGCCTACGAGCATCTGCATACTTTTTAAATGCTTTTCTGTGCCCTCAAAGTGACTTTTCCTCTCACTCATTGCCCAATGCCGACTGATAAATTTCATACTCAAACACATTCTGGAGAATCCTGGTAGCAAAGCATGTAATTCAAGACCTGGATGTCTGACCCAAGGACCAAATTTCTTTTAATTTTTGTTTGTATTCTTTTTAAAATCAGCTAAAAAGCTTCTGAAGTCTTCACATTTGATTTGCACAACTGACAAAGTGATAAATGTACAAGACTAAAAGAAAGTTCTAGTTACTGAAAAAAATACTTTGTGCAATCATATGTTTACATGGTAAGCACAGAGTCTAATGTTCTTTTGCAGTGATGTAGGACAGTTTTTTTTACTTTCCATTTGATCCTGTGGGTTCTTTCGCGTGTCTAAAATTACAGGTTGGCATATTTTCAAACCATAAATTAATGAAATCTCATTTTACCCCAGTGACTCACCGTGGTGACCAGATGACTGCAGCAGGATTTGACCTGCGCTCTGAGAATGGAAGTATGTGTGACCACTAGTGGAGTAGGTCACCACACCGGTTGAGTTTCCTCCAGGGCCAAAAGTCAAGTAGGAGGTAGGATTTGAATCTGGAGGGTTAGGGGTGAGGTAGGGGGATGGTGTGAGGTAGGCCATGCGGGGCAGAGAGGTTTGAGGTTGGAGCTGAGCCTGGCTGGTGGGGTAGGAGGTCTGGTGCTGGTAAGGCAAAGTGTTATTCTGCTGGCTAGACATCAGGTAGTCCAAGTCAAAGAGTGAACTGAGGAGGACACAAAATAAATAAAAGGGTCACAAACACACGCTGGATCGAGTGCACCTACTGATTCTGCTGTCTGTAGGCTGTGGGTGTTGTGGTGTGGGTGTCTTCTAGTGATATCTAACCATAAAGACAAAAATCAGGCTTTTGTTCCACGTTCCCACATATATCTGAGGTTTCTGCCACTATCCCTATGCAGTGGATCGCAATGCCTTTTTGCTGAATTACTGAACATACAGACACACTGCCAACAATTTTAAAAGAACCATTATTCTAATAAGTTTCTGTGCTGTCACACATTGGTAGTCTCACAACCTTAATTATATAAGAACAAAGTGGTTCCTGAGTGTGACGTCTACCAGCGTATTTTAAAGCACCAACTAAAACTGACTCCCTGCTACTACAGACACTGTGTGAGCTATCACTACATCAGTATTTCACAGATTTCCTCTCTGCCTACTCTGTCCTGCTGTCAGCTCTTATACTCATCCATATTTGAATCACCCTCTAGTATTCATGTCACAGTTTGCTGTGAGCAGGGCTGACCTGGTGTCAGTCGGCAGAGGCTGGGTCTCACGATGGGCCGAGGTAGAACCACCCTCCAGAGCATCCAGGAAGAGAGGGGGTGTGTGGACTGGTGTGTTGAGGAAAGACTGAGTGGGGTTAGCAGAGTTATAGGTCGTAGAGAAAAGAGGAAGGCTGGCGCGCCGTAGTGGAGGAGGGCTGTGCATGGGACGGGGAGGATACTCCACCAAACCCCCCTGAGATGAAAGCTGGTGCTGTGCCGTATCGCTCACCCTGCTTTGACCTGGTAAATAAAAATCAACTGATTAAGAAAGGAGATTAGAGAGACACTGTAGTTTGGTTTCTCTGTGATTTCACTATCTGAACTTGCAGAATGAAGGTTCGCTGAGGTTGAACAAAGGCATCTTTGTTCTGCATCAAGATAAACTTCCTCGTATGGAGGAGAAGTCACTAAAACATTTTTGTTGTAGTGCACTTATAAAGCCACCAATTTCACTTTTAAATAACATGAAATGAAATTTCCAGCTTCTTTACATGACACCTCATTGCACAGCAACATAAATGACCCTACAACTGCAAAATTCTGGGCAGACACACTGGTCTCCTTGAACATTATCAGTGGACTGTGTTGTTCCAGTCTGAACATGACCTTAGGCTTTGTACATAACAGCATAACAAGGCTGCTCATCACAGGATGCACAGCCATTAAGATATCGAAGCACCACAATTCATTTTAAAAGTCAGTAAAAATAATGAATGTTAATGCTAAGCACCAAAGCACATGTAATGAAACTTTCACCACTGCCATTTGATCATCTAGACATCAAAGAGTTTAAGCTCATCTAGTTTGAGTTCATCATTCAGCACAACGAATAATTTCACAAAGGAGTCATAACTCAGATTGAAGGAACAATTCATCCCAAATCTACATATTTTTCCTCTGACCATTAGTTTTTTATTTTTGGGGGGGCGGGGCTGAGGGGGGTCTAGATTGTTTCGGTGTGACTGCCTTCTCTTGAATGGAACTAATTGCACAGGCTCATAAAAAAAAAATCTAAAATTGAGCAGAAAAGTCTCCTTGCAGAAATCAGGACATTATTAAAAATAAAAATAAAAATTAAAATCCAAAAACTTGTTACAAACAGTTTTATGTAGGAATTCTTTTCTTTCTAAAGCTACTTTCAGCTGCTCACTTATTCACAACAGGTCAGCCACAGAGGGTAGCTCTGCATGTTTGATTTCTTGGATTTTTTTTAATACTCGACGTCCTTCATGATGCGACCCCAAAGGGGTTTGTGTCTCCTACAAAGATCAAACCAGGGCTCTTTCGCTTGTTAGGCAAATATGTAAAGATGCTAAATGCAAGAGGCATGTAGCTACCGAGCACGATAGTTCAGGTGAAGGCTGATGCTACAATTAACATTTCCCTCACATCACAGGTGGAGCAATATATCTGGAAGGTGCAATTAAACAAAAAGAAAAATATGTAATTTTGATTTTGGGGTGAACTGTCTCTTTAATAAGATGAACAGAATTCCTCAGAAACAGACCAAACACTCAGCAGTCTAATGCATTAAGTGTGTTATGAACCGTGCAGATCTGTGGATTTTCACACCTGGGCTGCTGAGGCTGGACAACAGGCTGCTGTGGGACGGTGGGCTCTGACTGGTCAAGGTGGGGAATGAAGTTGGCACAGGGGCAAGCTGGGGTAACTTGGCAGCATAGTAATGAGACAAAGAGGGTGCTCCCTTACTAAAAGAAAAAAGAAAACACAGCTGTGAATCAAATTAAAGTACGGTGAAATAAAAGCAACAGAGAAATACTGAAATACCTGCTGTGTGCCAGAGTGGGATTGATTTGGTGACATGGACTAGATTCAGCTCTACTCTGTCCATGTTCAACCTTAGCTGTAACAGCACGTACTTTTCTCCACTTCGCCCTGCGGTTCTGAAACCAGACCTGGGATAGAGAAACATGCAGGGGTACACAATTAAAAGACCGAGGATACCAAAAAAAAGAAGTGGAAACTGCTATACATAGGATGAAAACATGATATTTTTGCTAGTAGTTGATCTTCATAAGAAGTACATTCCTAGAATAAGACAAGAGTCTAACCATAATTCTCTGAGGTGTAACACCGACCGACGCAGCAATAACTTTCCTTTTCTCTGCATCCGGGTAGTGATCCTCTTGAAACAGGGCCTCTAAATGCTCTAACTGATCTGCATTCAAGTGTATATTAGTGTACATACACACAAATTACAAGGCAACAATTTGCATAGCAGTCAAATGCGAGTACACATTGACAGACGTTTCCCTCACCTGTACTGTAGAGCGTCCGTGTTTTCTTCTTCGGTGCGGGTGGCAGCAGGCAGCTGTCCACAGACTCAATCCCCGGCAGCAGAGGGAAGCTGAGGGCTTGACCTCGGCCCCTGGTGCTGTAGCGGATGGAGCGTCGGGTGGAATATACCTGCGTTATTTCCATCTGCCATGAAGGAAAATTACCTCAGCCCAAATTCAGTAAAAAAAAAAAAGATGTTTGCAGGTAAAAAATAAATTTTAAGGGAAAAAAACTAAACAAAGAATTAAACACTGATTTGTCAGGTATCACTTATCACAATTTTTGTTTTAAAGCTGAGAGTCGCCTGGAGGGGGGCATTTGAGAGCAGTACAGAGCTGAACACTTCAGCCCATACAAATAAATGCAGCATTCATTCTCAAAAAACAGAAGCTCATTCAGGACTTCCAGGACCAAGTAATTAATTTCCATTGTTCTCTCCCCTATGTGACATTAGCATGTCTGTACTCCAGGGCTGCAGCCTGCAGGTAAGGATTTCTCATTTTCTGTTAATTACTTGGTTCATTAAATCTACTGTATAGAAAAATGCCCCCCGCAGTTATCCAGGACCCGATGTAATGTCTTCAAATTGCTTACTTTTTCTGATGACAGACGACACCCAAATGTATCAAAACTGCCCCGAGGCAAGAATAACTAGCAAAATAATCATAACTGTGAAAGCTGCAGCCTCAGAACTTTCATCTTGGGGGCGGGGGGTAGGGGTCTTAAAAGTTGATCAATCATTAAGATAAACAATTCATTTCCTACCAAAATACTAATTGGCTGACTCTTCCCAATTTTACAGAAGTCACATTTTATTTATCTGTCTGTACAAATTCACCAACAAAGTTCAAAACAAAACAATCATTTCTGATTTGATTTGGTCGAAAGCACAGCGCTCACTTTTATTATGGAAAGAGAACTGAAGTGAAACATCTTGTTGAGCCCGTGACATTATCTGAGATCTGAGTCGAAAACATTAAAAATACTGATTACTAGTCCATTCATGCTGTTGGTACAGAATGTCATCCTGACAAATAACGATAAAGAATAATTAATTTTACCGTTTCCGCCTTACACAGATTTTTAGTGAGACGAGATCATTCTCACTACTTTCAATGTGCTTTTTAATGGCTTCAAAGAATCTGTCACCTACTGATATCACACTACATTACACACTGAGCCAAACATTCAAATCCAGGATGCCATTTTCACAGCTGCATCATTAATAATTCAGAGGAGTGTAGGTGTGCATATTTCATACGCAGACTGTAATTATACACTGAATGAGCCATTATTAGGAACCTGTTGAGATTTACTAGAAGATGTAAAATCCTTTGCGTGAAAGGGCAAACCTCATGACCAGCAGACTGGTATGATGCATTAATTTTTGTCTTTTGCGGCAACCTTGAAATTTTCTCGACACACATGTCCAAATCATTCAGACAAGCCGGCGTTACCCTGCTTAGTGCATTCGTTTCCACTAGAACCCATGAGAACGGTACAGGTAATTATCCAGAGAATTCACATCAGCAAATGGCCGTCACATGTCCTGCATCCTTCATGCTTTACTATGACAGCATTTGGCAGGTTTGCCGGAGAATCTCAGAAGAATTTTCTCCGAGCACAGCATCCCAGTGCACTTCAAACCCACCAACACCCTCAGACAAAACCTGGCTCATCCCAAGGCTAAAACAATGAGACACAAGCTAAACAACACAGTGTTCACTGTGCAATGCAGTGAAGGTGCTCATACTGTTATATAGGAGAGACCAAACAACCACTCCACAGATGCATGGAACAACATAGAGAGGCAGCTCCACAGGACAAGACTCAGCTGCACTTAAATCAGAAAGCGCATTGAGGACACTAATGTTCACATGTGCACAGAGAGAAGTTAAAGGAGGCCATCTTTGTGCACTGTAAACAATAACCACTGAACAAAGGTGGTGGCCTATGCCACCAACTATCAGGCACCTATAACAGTTCTGAGATCCCCTTCTCAGACACTTCGACCCCCACACCCTGATGTATGTGACTTTAATAACTCACAACAGTCTGGCACAGCATCTCACAAAGGATTCACACCTTGGCTCATATGACCCTGACATGACTGACATGACTGACATGACTGACATGACTGACATGACGACAGACGTCTACAACTTTTTTAAGACCACCTTCAAGGGGACAAACCCCAATAGGAGTTAAATACCTGGGACTCTCCATTAGTTGTTTTAGAACTGAAGAAGACTTTTGGGTCAGAAGTCAAACATTTTGCCAAACCCAAAACATTAGCCCAGTTGCCTTCAGTTCAAGCAGTTAGGCCTACTGTGACCGGGACCACTAAAAACCTTTCATGGAAAGTGGATGGGAATGCATTCGAAGTGGACTAAATTCTGTTGTGTCCAATAGAACCGTTTTGGGCGATGAGCCAACATGATTTTCTGGCTTAAGCGTTAGAAAAATCTCAGATTTATCTCAACAGTGTCTCTGGAATAGAGTGGCACACAAACAGAATTTGTTGTGAATGTTTCAGTGTGTGACAGTTTGAATAATTCCCGAGCACTCAAGAAAAAATTAGGGGAAAATAAATTTCACAGATTATCAGGTGTGAGCATATGAATGGTCTCTTCTCACCTCAAGAGGCTGTGGGCCCTGTTGGGGTAGAGTGTGAGGCAGAAGGGGACTGTGAGGTCTTTTTTTACCATGGGGTTGAGGAAGTGTGGGCTGAATGGGAACTGGAGGCTGTGAGGAGTACACCAGGGGGATGGGAACTGGGGGACAACACAGCCCTGACCCCCCAAACCCCAAGTAGACTGGGTCAGAGAGGTCACAGCTGTTCATCAGGCCAATGGAAGGCTCTGTCAGAGCAGAGCTCTCCTCCAAGCTCATCGCTGGCACCTCCTGTGTCTGACTTTTTTCCTCCTCAGACCTCACACTAGCTTCCTTGACTCCTCTCTTACTTCTCACCTGCTCATTTTGCTTCCTACCTCGCTTCTTCCTACTCTTCTTCTGCACCAAACTTTTTGCTACTGTACTCTCTTGCTCGTCAGCGATTGTTTCTTTGGCCTTCTCAATCTTGTCTTCCATCTGCACCTCCTGTGCCGCCCCCGCTTCCAGCCTACTCTCAGGCTTCACCTGCTCCTCCTCTTCTCCCTCTGTCACCGCCACCACTTTTTCTTTCTCCCCCTCCTTCTCTTCTCGCCCCGTCTCCTCTGCTGCCTCTTCATCCTCCCACTGACTAAACACTTCCTCCTCAATTTTCCTCCTCTTCCTCCTCCTTCTCCTCCTCATGTTCCCTTGGTTGTTGTTTGTTTCCAAATCCTCCAGCTCCTCACACAGAAGGCTCGGGCAGTCTGCAACACAGTAAAGCAAAAAAGTTGTTTTGTTTCTTCTTTAACTTCAAGGCTGGACTGAAGTGTGGTCACTCACCTATACTTTTATCTCAGAGTAATGACTCAAGAATCTCTTATTTGCAAGGTTTTACTTTAGCATCTCTATTTCTATTATTATACTAAGATACTTTTTGGATCAGGTCGTTCTGAAAAAGAAATGCAGGCTCAAGAACTTCAAACCTAGAATTTATATTGTGGCAGCTATTAGAAGGCTTTGATCTCTAGTTACAACTATTGAACTACGTTTTCTTTATGTAACATTTATAAGGGTGATTTGTTAAAATATTGCAAAATATGCCATTACTGATTTTTGACTCTTCCTGCTTTGCCTAATCAATTCCTGAAAATTGAAAATTTTATTTTACTATCATAAAAGGGAAAAGAAAAAGCATTGCATTGAGTGCTTCTTGCCTCAAGCCCTGAATTATGAAGTACCTAAGTATGAACATACCTTTCTGTTGTCTGGGTTCACTTACCCTAATATCAGCAGACAAGATAAGCGGTTAAATAAAGCTGATCTACTCGCCAAGTTAACCTAAGTTTTAATCTGTATATTCACAGGAAATGGGTGGCATGGGCAACATCTGACCAATCACAATTATTGATAAGTGTACGGCAACAGAGCAGCTGATTTTTCAAAATGAAAAAGATTATAATATTAGAAGAATGTGAAGCAGTTAAACACATAATACAGGCTGAAAGCAGCACAGCTGCTCCACACAAAGCAGGAGTATGAAAGGAGAAACTCTGTAGAGTAGTTTAGTACTGTAGTACTTTAGTCAATAAGACTGTAAAACAGATTAACAAAGTTTAGCTATTTGAAGCCAGGAAAGAAAGCCAGTAAAAATGCTGACTGTGCAAGTTAACAGTCTTATCAATATCCCAGCTGTCATTAGGACATGGGAGAATCTGGTGGATTATACAGTAATGAGAATGAATAAATTAATGTTATGCATATATTAAAGCTTACAGAAGGCCTACAGGTGCGTCTAAAAATATTCTCCTCTGTCTTGACATCCCATTTTTAATCCATGGGGTTTATTATGATGTCGGCCCACCCTTCGTAGCTATAACATTGTTAAATCTTCTGGGAAGGCTTTCCATTAGGTTTAGGAGTGAGTTTATGGGAGTTTTTGACCATTCTCACGGAAGTGCATTTATAGACACTTTTGTGGTAGGAGATGGCCTGGCTCGCAGTCTCCACTCTAATTCATCCCAAAGCTGTTCTATCAGGTTGAGGTCAGGACTCTGTTCAGGCCAGTCAAGTTCTTCCACACAAACTCACTCATCCATGTCTTTATGATCTACTTTGTGCACTTGTGTGCAGTCATGTTGGAAGTGGAAGGGGCCATCCCCAACCTGTTCCCACAAAGTCAGGAGGATGAAATTGTCCAAAATGTCTTGGAATGCTGAAGCATTAAGAGTTTCTTTCACTGGAACTAATGGTCTGAGCCCAAATCTTTAAAAACAAACAAACACCCATGTCATAAACCCCACTGCACCAAATTTTACATGTAGCACAGTGCGGTCAGACAAGAACCATTCTCCTGTCAACCACCAAATACCGACTCCTCCATTGGATTGCATGAGAACACGTCTCCACTGCTCTAGTCTAGAGTCCAGTGGTGATGTGCGTTACATCAATGCATCCAACACTTTGTGTTTGATGATGTAAGACTGCTCCGTCATGGAAACCCATTGAATGACGTTCTCTATACACTATTCTTGAGCTAATCTGAAGGCCACATGAAGTTTCGAGGTATATTGCAACTGATAGCGACCTTTGTGCACCATCTGCTGACCCTGCTCTGTGATTTTACATAGCCTACCAGTTCCTTCACAAATGTTTATAGTCTGCATATAACTGTGGCCACTGAAGTGATAGGAACACCTGAATACAATGATTTGGATGGGTGAGTGAATTCTTGTGGCAATATAGCATAGCTGCAAAGGTTAAGCCAACATCACATCCACCCTGTGGATTAAGAATCGGATGTCACTCAGGCTCATCTGTGCCCTAAGACAGACTAGCAAATACTTTTGGCAATATAATGCAAGATAAGAGGGCGACCCCTAAAGGGAGCAGCCAAATGAAAAGTAAGCAGTTAGCCAACAAGCATTATGGAGCATGTGCAGAAACCTGCTCATGCCAGTGATTCACATTATTTATTAGCAAATGCTTAAGAGAAGTTGGGGCAGGCTTCTTTAGCAGTTACCTGCAGTCCTGCCTGGGCAAGGACAGGTGATTGATAGACCAGACATTCAAGCATTCCCTACATTTTATTTATTTCTCGTCCTTTAAGTGTACAATTTGGAAAAAAGATTTATTACTTAGTGTACATGTTATGGAATTAATACAATCTGGAACCAATTTTAAAAATAGCGACTCTTCTTGGGTAGTTTTGATTTAGCTCAACTTTAATTTAGAACATTTTGAGGCTTCTCGGTGTGTGTGCTGGGATGGCTCTCGACTTCACTCCTCCATGATGCGCTCATGTGATATAACCACACATCACTGCACTTTAGCAGAGCAGAAGCCAGATAAAGTGCCTTTATTGGGAGAAATTTCTTTCACAGCTCCCAGGTCACCACGTGACCCGCAGGTCGAATAAAATCAGCGTCAGTCTCAGGGGGAGCCGCAGCCTGCGGTGGTTTAATTAGCGTCCCAGCTGTGCGACTGCCTCGTGCCACCACCTCACCTGACCGTTAATTAACTCTGAGCGGCTAGGTGCTGCTAAACTAGCCAAACTGTCCCCATCTCCAAACACCGGGTCGTGAATGTTAATAACCGTGATTTAAATTGTCTCCGCGGAGCAGAGCTGCACTGGGAGCTTCACTCACAGGGAGAATTTTTCTTAAACGAGACGTCTTTCAAAAGTTTGTAAAAAAAAAAAATGTTGAGTTAGAAACTCGCCCGCGTGTGTCACGTGAAAATGCTAGCCAAGCCAATAAAACAATTAAATGGCAGCTTAAGTGTCCTTACCCAAATCTTCAACTAACGCACCGTCTTCATCCATGGACGCCACCGGCAAAACCAATAAACTTGTGCTCATAATCAATTAAGCCGAGCAGGTAACGAAGCGCATGACTCCTTGACCGCAGGTTAATGAGCTTGATTGATTGATTGCCTCTCTCGGCGTGTGTGACGAAGAGTCATCACGTGAAGGGTGAAAATGAAGCAGCCAATCGGTGATTAGATCAGGTGCACCATAATCCAGACTGCAAACGGGAAACGCCGCCGTCAGCATACTTTTAAAAAAGTGTGTATTGTAACAAAGTAACGACTTCCTGTTCAAAGATGGAAGCTTAGTTTTTATACTCATCAGGTCACATACTATGCCTTTATTGTTGGTTTCTAATTTTCTGTATGTGTTTTTCAAATATACAAAAAAGGAAGCAATAAGAAAATTTTATATGTATGACCCATCGTATGGAATAATGATGTGTAAATATATGTGTAGGATTTCTGTGAAAGTGGATACGTGATTATTTTAAGCTCTTTTGGGTCAGATGGAATATTTAAAATAAAGTCATGAGCATAATTCTGTGACTCATATCACAATAAAACACCTGTAGATTATTAAAACTAGATTACAAAGATAAAGTGAGGGTTTTAATATCACTACAAAGAGTTTAGAGAGCGTATTGTTCAACCTCTTTACACGGGAAACTCTAAATACAGGGAAACCAAAGCCTCGGCTTTGTGAGGTTTTTTGTTTGGGATTCCTTGAAATAAAGACACGTGTAGCATTGCCAACATTTGCAAATGTTGTTTCTGAAAGATGCTTTATTTGCTCGCTGCTTAAATTAATAATCTTGTAATCCGTGAAATCTATCCTGGGACTCCTCGTGGCGATCCCAACCCACCGACTGTCAGCTGAGGATAAACAGTGCTGATCCTTTGAGCTTCTTATTCCACAAAGGTCTAACAAAAATAAGCCCTTGTAAAATAAGACACAAGTACCACAGCTCGCTATTTGTTTCTCTGTAATATGAAAAAGTTATAGCTGAAAATGCCAGATTAAAACTGGGTTGCAAATCAGGTTGTCTCTGCTGCAGTTGTTCCTCTGTTACCCACCAGATGGGGTACTGGCTGGACCCCAGGGACGTCAGCCAGCTTACCCCAACTCTGCTGTGCAGCTTTGGCTCTCCTGTTCCACCCCTCCCACAGGAGGCTTGCATACGAGGAGCACTCATCCTCTGTGCGGAGGCATATTTCCTCATCAGCAGCCCACTCTCCAAGGCCAG
>VOQJ01023748.1:6197-22141 GCA_015052665.1 Apistogramma diplotaenia | reverse complement strand
AGGTGACTATTTGTTGTGATTTGGTGCTGTATAAATAAAATTGAATTGAATTGAATATATTTGTCATTATTCTGTGATTGCAAGAAAGTGAAATAATGCTGAAGGTGTTATACCTTTGCACCATACTAGAGATTTTGATTCAACTTCATAGAAACCCAGCAGACATTTGAACACTGTTTGGCTGCTTTTGGAACATCTAAGTTTTGTAATGTGGCCATTACAAAATCAACCAGCTGTTTTACTTCAGAGGTTTGCTGGTGCTCAGTACTGTGCAGGTAAAAAGGATTCCCCTTTAACAGACATTTCGCATTCATCCAGTGTCAATTAATTCATGTCCATTCTATGCTTTGACGCATTAAGACTCCTTTACCTTTGGACCAGTTCTCTCCTGATGGCATTCTAACACAGAGACAGATAATCATGTGCAGCCACACAATATGCACTGTTCCCTAGCAACCAGTAGTTGCCAGATGGTTGCCAACCAGTCTCTAGGCATGTGTGACAGAGCTCTTAGAAAAGACTTGAAACTATCGACCCTAAACTCATAATTACTACGGTCATAAATCAAGTGAGCCCTGCGATAGACTGCCGACAGCTAGGATAGGCTCTAGCACCTTATACTGAGCCATCAGCTGAAGAACAGCACCAGTCTTATGCTAAAGGGGCACAGCGACAGTTGTTAGGCTCTGGAAGAGTCAGGAGGCCCATACAACAGGCTGTGAGACATTCCTGTAACTGTACTGTATTTCCTGGTTTGTATTAGAGAGTCTCCCATAATATAACCTCAGCATCAAGTCTGCCCTGTTATTATTCACCTCCACCGGTGACGTGTTAGGAAAACCTGGGCATGCTAATCTTTGTTTATGTGAGTAGGAGATGCTGATTGAGGAGACAGATGTGATTCAGTGGGTGTTTAGTGGAAATGTGTGGTGAGGCATTTTACGTGCTGTTAGGGGGGGCAAGACAGTCTGCTGCCTGAACGAATAAAGCAGCGGTTGGCTATTAAAGATCTCTACATTCATTACATTCATTGAAAAGAGGTGCATAAGTGGCCCTGTTGTTACTGGCACTGCTTTTCATCGGAGACAGACAAACAGCCCGGAGCAAAAACACAGAAACAGCTGCAGACAGACACCAGGAGATGTGCAAGAGGCTGCCAAAGGGAACCAAACTGAATTAACCTAAGTAGAGATCTGCATTTAGAAATGATTTTCTGTTCATTATGAAACAAACAGCTTGAAAAAATGTGTTTTTATAACATGGAAACACGGTGATATTAAAATGAAATGTTGGAAATGTGAGTACACAAGCTTTATTCTGTTTCTGTTCATCAGGAGCGCACGTGCAACATAGATGGGATGTGTTTCGCAGCAGGAGACGCCAATCCCAGCAGTCCGTGCCTCCTCTGTGACCCCGACATCTCCAGATTCACCTGGTCTGTGAACCAAGGTACAAACAACTGCAGCGTTTATCTTACCGTGTCACTGCAGTGGTGGCCGTCCAACGGCGGTCTTGTTGGGGCCATTAGCAGATCAAAGGAGCAGAGGGTGAGGTTTCCCAGCATGCCTTGACAAGCCACTTAACCACTCTGAGAGCAGGGGTAAATCACATGGCTGGTTTCCATAGCAGCACAGAATGACAAAAATTATCAGTTTAACACATCGCTTAGTCACACTTTCAACATTAAGAATGAATCTTAGGAGGAATTAGTCATTTATATTATTTCTCAACTTATATAACACATACTTCTCACAACTACAGAGTAAAAAATTAATAAATGCAGCACAGGTAGCTGCATTAATAAAAATGCATACAGTTATGTCAACATGATCCCACAGTGCTTCAGTGATGCTGAGGTCTAGGCTCTGGGGAGGCCGATCCATGACTGATGGAGTTCCACTGTGTGTTTTTATTGCATTGGCAGTGTGTTTGGGATCATTGTCAAGAATATGACCCTTTCCAAATGTTATTACATGGTGAATCAGGCTCTGATGGTACTTTATTGGCTGAAATGCAGCTCCAAGCCATGGCAGAGCCTCCACTGTGTTTTACATTTCTCTTCTGACCTCCTCTGTACATAGTGATGATGATTTTATCCAAAATATTTCAGACTCAGAATAAGACCTATTGCCACTGATTCCTTAACAATATGACAGCCGCCTTCCAGTTTTTATCATCTCTTGTGATATTTCCGAGTGCTTCAGCCACTGTATGCTGTTCGATACATTAGATTACTTAAAAAATATCCTCACCAGCCTGTCGACGTGGGCCCGGTGGACTGTAATACTCTGGTTTTTGATAAGTAACACCAGAAACACCTACATCATCTTCTCAATTCAAACCTTGGGGAGATGTCCTGCTTTTATCATTTTCTTCCCTGTAAAACTTTGTGCTGAAAGTGAGATCTCATTCGATGAATGGTGTTTCTGTAGAAACAGCCGCTGAGAACTGCAGCTGGAAATTAAAGCTCGAGCCTCATCCAGATGTGGACATGCATGTTTACAATGATTCTTCCAGAAAGAGCCTGGAGGCGTGTTTTTGCCAAAGCAAGCTTGCATGTAAAGAGCTTATTTCACGACAGGAAGCTCCTGTCGTCAAACACGTGTAGTTGGAAGACAGTAAATAGTAAGGTGGGAATAAGAGGTGTGTTGAAATGCATCTTGGTCTGTTTTTGTCTACATTTTCAGTCAACGAGCCTCCGACTTTCCACCAACCTCAAAGCGACTTGCGGACATTTGCTGGCGAGAACTTTGTCTTCCAGTTTGCAGCATCGGACCCCGAGGGTTCGGCGCTCCTCTTCCAGCTGGAAGAGGGGCCGGAAGGTGCTGTCCTCTCCCCTGCCGGCCTCCTTATCTGGAGGGTCCCATCGGTTCCTGTGAAGGACGAGCTGCGGGCGAGCAGCTCCGTCCGCTTCACACTGTCTGACGAGTGCAACGCCCAGAGCAGCTTCACTGTGGAGGTAGAGAGGAGTTACGTTGCTAAGCAGCGGTCTGCTGGTGTAAATATGATACACTGATGTTGTTAGATATGAATAAAATCCAGACATGCCTCAGCAGTAGCTGTGTTTTCCATCTGTGATACAGATTGTTGTGGTGCCGTGTGGCTGCCAGAACGGAGGCTCGTGCGTGACGGATGTTAACTTTCCCGCCGGCAGTGGGAAGTACCTGTGCGTGTGTCCTGAGGGTACGCGCGGCGAGCTCTGCGGCGAGGACGTGGACGAATGTCTGTCGGCTCCGTGTTTGGGCACCAAGTGCATCAACACAGTGGGTGGGTACAGGTGCGAGTGTCCTGCAGGGCTGCGAGGTAAGAATGATTAAACATCTGACACAGAAAAGCCCGTGATGTTTAAAAATACATAAAGCAGGTTCTGTTTAATTCTATTGGGTTGTGTGTGTGTGTGTGTGTGTGTGTGTTTGGCAGGTTTAACTTGCCTGGAGGATATCAATGAGTGTGAAAGGAAGCCCTGTTTTCCTGGCGTACAGTGCTTCAACAGCTTCGGCTCCTTTGGCTGTGGCCCCTGCCCTAAAGGAATGGTGGGAAATGGGAGTTTGTGCACTGGTAAGTTTGGGCTTACTGTCTAATCCCCATTGGCACTCAATTAAAGATGGCGCTCTGCTATGAACCCTTCATTCCACCCTGGAAAAAGAACAGCTCAAAGAAATCATTAAAAGCCCCAAGTTACCATGAATTCATGTCCATGACGAGCGGCTGTAATCTTCTGACCACAGCTGTATGTCTTGAGCAGTGATAGTCCTGGTTAACTACCTTCAGCATAAACACGGTGTACCCAAACAAGACCACTTATGGTCACACCATTAATCTGGCTTTCCAGATACGGCTGTTCTCTGAGTGTGTGGCCACTCTTTAGAGTTAATCGAGCTTCCTTCCTTCAGTTTGTATTAACTTAGCAAGAGAGCTGAAAAAGTTCCACTCAAATACAGCATATGGTTGCTCTAACAGTCTAAAAAAAAACCTCAAAATTCGCGTTTTAAAGACGTCATGTTGAGCCATATGATGCCACAGGTGTGTTATCATACAAGCTTTTCCAAATAATCTTCAGTATTTGCTTTGGCACTGGAGCTATGAAGATGTTGCATTCCTGCAAACACATTATCCTTCACGTCATCGTGTGTTTCAAGGAGTTACTGCTCCCAAAAAGAAAAAAACCGAGTCCAGAGTAAAGCAGCGAACGTAAATTAAACCGAGCAACGTATTATTTGTCATTTTTATGGAACCTGGTGGCAGAAAGCTCACAGGGGCAGATACGTGGATTTCCTAATCCCCTTTGTTCTTTGGCCCACCACATGTCCAGCGAGGCTCTTCGGCTTGACTTGTTTGACCTTTTCGCCCAGTTAGTTTTAAGATACACAACTTTTTGTGTCAGTGGAGCCGGACAGGGTCCTTAAATCTTAAATGCCATGAATGACAAGCAGGCAGTGATGAAAACTCCTACTTTTTTTTTTTTTTAACTTTTGCCTGTTGAGTTTAAAGTCAGAAGCACTTGAGCCAAAACTAAATACAGTTGTGATCAGAAGTTTGCATCCACTCATCATGAACTTGATAATTTTGGGCTTTTAATGATTTCTTTGAACTGTTCCAGGATGGAATGATTGTACAGCAGAAACCAAGAATGCAACAGAACAAAATGTATACATACAGACTCAAATATGTACATATGCTCACTTTCTTTTAATAAGTGGTGCTGAAGGTTCTACAATGTCTTTTAACCCTATAATACCGGGTGATTGCCACTGAAGCACTGGTTATCTGCCCTTTCTAGCCGCGAACAGGCCGTTAAGACCTTTACACACCAGACGCGTTGTGTAAAAACTACACGAAATTCCGAATCTCAGTTGACCTGGAGCAGCCTGTAGTTGTTCTTCTGAGGGTAAATAGTGTGATTTTACTGTTCCTACATCACTGTATATTCAGGATATCGGTGTGTCTTTGGTCAGATCTGTTTGTTCGCTTCTGAAAAATCTAACTTGATCCGAATTATAGGGCTAACTTGACAAGGCCAAGGCCTGTTAACTGCTCGTGAGTGATCATGATTGAGTACAACTGGTAGCACTTGGAAAGTCCAAGCAAGTCAGTGAAAATCTAAGGAGAATTCTAGATTTAGACAGGTCTCTTGGAGCCATTTCTGAACTCCCACCAAAATTAACACCTTACACGTAACTCAAATTTCCAGTTGTCCACCAGGACACAAGTTTAATTGGTAGATGATGCAAAGATGGAGCTAATTCTTGTTTTATTGAACTAATTAAAGACATGTGCTCTACAATCATTCCACCCTGGAAAAAGAACAGTAAAATTGCCATCACATTCATGTCCATGATGAATGAATATAAACTTCATCACAGCAACAGAAAGAAAATAAACTCCACTATAGATTAAATAATTCACAGATTAAGTAATCAGAAAGAACCAAACAACGTCCTAGTCAAGATGATCAGAGCACAGCAACGCAGTCAGAAGGAAATTCAAAGGTAAACATATTAAGGAAGTGTTCAAAACCAGACTCCGAAGTTTCACCGAATCTACTTTAATGGTATTAAGAAAGAAATCTTGGCTGTACTACAGCAGGATGCGTCATGTTGTTTGAACTGCTCCTGTCTGAGGTCTGTTCAGGTTTCTTGCTGCTGCTGTGGCTTGTAAATGCTTTGATACACCTCGTGAGATCTTGACACAAACGTGACCCAAGGTCTCGTCTCTTGCTGGGTGTCACGGCTCATTAAACGCAAGCTTCTGACTCCCTTCCAGGTGTTCTTATTTTCACCAAGCTCCTCATGTTCTACTGCACCATCTTTATTTTTCAGTCCTTTGTTGGTGCTTTATTGCAGTATGTTCTGAGGTGGGTGATTTTGATGCTCAATCAGATGTGAATCCTGAGGCAAGCAATCCAGAATATAATCAGCGGCTTTCTTATTGCAGTCATCCTCAGTCCAGTTGTCATCCCTTCAACATCTGTTCCTCATATGACTGGCTACGAGACACCAGATGTTCTGCTGCAACCACCCAAAATAAAGACAGGCACTTTCCAGAAGACCTCAAGTGGTAGCTCCCCGCAGATGAGAGCCGAGGCCAGGAAAACATTTCCAAGAGTTGACCCACAAATTAAGTCAACCACATGGCGGAGGACAGCAGGAATTAGCTCCAGCCCAGAGCTCACGGTAGCGGAAACCAGCAGGAGCAACACACCAAGTGTCCGCCAATCAAATATTGATTCTTCATGGAAAACCCAAGGAGCTAACCTAAACGTGTCCAGGACTAACATGTTCAAGAATGTCTCAGAGACTGTGCCCCACCGAGTCGAGCAGGAGCAGTCAAAAGTTAGCAACACTACAATCAAGACTCCGACTGTAGCGCCGCAACCAAAGAACGGCAGGCCAGCTGCAGGTAAACCCAACATCTCCAATAAATTCCACTTAATGTCATTTTTCTGTACATACATGGTTTAGATCAAGGGGTATCACACTGTGCTGAGCCTCAAGGAAATATGAACCCAGGGGGACTTTAAAAGGGAACAGTCACCCTGGCCTTTAGATGTAATGTTTTATCACAGTCATTAAAAAAGTGCCAGGAAAATAGTTCACATACTGTAGTACGCTTTTATGGCATGTAGTTATGTCTTTAAGATAAGTGACCTCGAGCAGCCAGGTGAAATGCACCCTGCTAGCCTGGAAAATAGAGGTTCCTAACATGAATTTATTTTGTAGCTTCGGTGAACGCCCCAGTCTCCAGTCCCAAAGTAGTTTTTTCTCCCCTATTTTAAAGTGAACACCCCATGTGGTACTTTGAGAACAGCTAAATGGGTCATTTTCAGATGACCAATGTGATTGTTTAGCTGTTGGTTTATAAAACTTTATTCGCCCATTTTTTTTCCCAAGACCCTTACAGCTGTGCACTCAAATAGCCAATCGGAAATAGGGAAATTCACTACAGGGGTCGAGCATTTAGTTACAATATAGCGACTAACTGTGATAAGTCTGCAAGAAAAACGAATCTGTTGTAAATCTGTTGCCAGAACCTCAAATTTGAAACAAAAAGTCCTCCAAAAATAGCAACATAGTTGCTGCAGGATGGCAATCTAACTAAAAACAACATTTTATGCAGCAGTGTATCCGGAGTACAACCAGTTAACAACCTACTGAGTTCAGTCTCCCGTTGCCAAGAGACTTGTCAAAGACTAATTGCACTTATCAGTGGATATTCAAATTGATTGCAACTCTTTGGCAACCTGTCTGCCTTTTATAAGTTAGACAGCAATTGTTTACAAACCTACAGCAGCCTGTCTGAAAGTGATTGGAGTCCGTCCAAGTCAGGCCGTGAGTGTTTGGAGACAGGTTGCCTCCCACTAGGAGTCCTGTGTGCCTTGTAATTGAAAGTGGTCGCCCAGAGGTTGAGGTTGCTGGACACTCAGCTTCGGGGGACAATGATTCACCTCATACAGTTTGTTTCTTCCAGGATCAGCTAAGTCTCTGTCTTTCGATGTGTCAGCGACGTGCGCCAGTCGGCCCTGCTTTCCCGGGGTTCAATGTATCAACCGCAGACCACCACACGTTGGCTATGTCTGTGGTCGCTGCCCACCTGGACTTTACGGCAACGGTCGCATCTGCACGAAGAACTCCAAGGATGGTACGGGACTCTTTTGCTCAGTTTTTCTGTTTAATATTCTAAAGTATTAACATATAAGCTTCCCAGATTCTCAAGTCTTATTTGCCATTTTGAAAGATTTTACAGGAACCAATAGAAACAGCAGATCACAGTGATGGCTTTGCCCAAATTTGGCCCACATGTCCAGTTCCCTTTAACCTTGCCTAATGCTGTCGACTCAGTTCAGCCACAGGCCCACTCTAACAGGCCAGGCGTCAGGTGTTTCATCACCTTTGAGTCACGTTTAACATTTAGCAGTGCCTTAACTGAGCCGCTTCGTCATACGAAGAATGGGAAATTCTCAGTATGAAAAACTCATTACGCTGTTTTTCAGAGGAAATATGCATTAACTTGATGAAAACATCTGTCAGCAATGTGAATCCCTCTGCTGCTGTGGTCTGCCCTAAAGAGCTCACTTTGTTCTCATTGTGTTCTGGTTTCCCTGATGTTGCTTCATGTCTTCGTCTTGATTGGAAAGAATGTAATTTATTGCAGGAGATAAATCAGGGTAAGCGGTGGGTGACTGCATGAGTGAAATAACCACCTCCGTTGCTTTGCCTTTTTGAGTCGGTGCCTGGCCGCAAAGTTTCTGCAGCAGATTTGCTTAATGTTACTTCACACAAGAGGAGCAGGGGGGCTTCATAACTCCAAAGAGACAGTCTGATTCCAACTTAAATCCCATTATTGTGGATTGAGTTTGTCTGGAGAGTCACAACACCACAAACAGGACATTAATCGCTTAAATTGCTTTGCTGTTCTTCTCTTTAACCTATTTGTCCAAGGACAGAAAGCAGACGTGCTCCTTTCCTGCGACATGTCATCGCTTAACCAGATGTCCTGCTTTTGAATTTTGGTTTATTTTGCTATATTTTATTATTTGATGGAGTGTTTTCAAGATTCCTTTCACACTGAACGGCTCAGTGTAGCTGTTCGGTCTGTCAAGCTGTGTGTAGTGCAACAGCAGAATGACAGATTTATAATGAAAGGACTTTTTGAGGGTAGAGATATAGGTTGCTAAGGGCCCAGTCACACAGGCCTAGAGAGTGGTTAGTGAATGCCTGGCAACTACCAGTTGCTAGGGAAAAATTAGGATCTCCTGACTGGTTGCGAGCAGTTGTTGGCAGTCGCTGTGAAATTGATTACTAAAACCTCTATTATGCATGCCTGAAGACGAGTCAGTGGCCCCGTGGTAACCACCTGGTTGCTAGGGACAAGCATATATTCCCCTACCACTTGGCATGTGGTCGCTGGAGGTTGCTTGCCATCGCTCGGTGAAATTAGTCACAAATGAGGTGTGCAGTTCTGCACCTAATACCTGCAGTTATTTTGGTCGTTAGGAGGTTGCTGCGGTTACCAGTAGGTTGTAAGAGAGATGCTGACATGTCTACAAATAATCACAAATTACTCAACAAGTGGCAGTGACATGATGAAAAATCCAACATAAGCTTGGACTCGTCAATCATTCGCCTTCAAATAAAATTATATTTGAGGACAGTGCCTCAGATGCTAACTTAATCCTTGAGATGTGTTTATAAGAAAGTAGTGCTAAGGTCTTTTATGGAGTCTAAAGGCAGCTGTACATCATTGGGTTGGGTAGAGTATGCTCTGAGCTTTGAGTTCTGAAGCCTGATTGGAAAATATCAGTGATGTGCTCTAAAAAGGGAAAATCATCCATCCACCACAGGAATTTCAAAATGAAAATTATTTAGATCTGATTTGTTCATGGTCATTTTTTAAGGCGATGGACTGCTCTGGTAACAAAAAGTTTGCAGGAAAAACATCCAAAGAGCAGGTGGATAAATTGTGTGTCTGGCTGTATCATGAATGTTACAAGAGGACGTGACCCTTCTGTTTTCCCTCAGCAGCCTATCACCTCCCTCAGCAGCAGTCGCTAGGCAAGTCAAGCCGATCCGCACATGGAAGCAGCAGCAAAGACCTCCATCTTCACCTGCCCAACTTTCCCACCAGGTATGGTGTCAAGCACCTGTCTTCGCCCTTCATTAGATCAAACCAAGAACACCAGGTTTCGACGTCGGGGAGGGAAGGGGGCACAGGGAGAAGAGAGGCGGTCACTTCTGCTTCAAGGGATGTTTCCAGGACATTGGTCAGCGCCCTTCATACTCAAATCACACTTAAAAGTGCCGGCCATAGATCAGACACCCGGATGTACTCCACTACTTCCAGAGAGTTTGTGGTGCCCCATGTAACAGTCTCCAAGGTGAGTTGGTAGTGTTCAAATCGTTAACAGAAAATGATACACTTGGACATTAGATTCCAACTCTCTTTATAATCATCTTCCAGAGGTCTGAAGGAGCTCTCGCTGATGGCACATCTCTTAAGGTAACTCCCCCTGCTCCTCACCTCTCCACCCAGCCTGGAGGTGTAACAGCGCCTCAACAGACAACCCAGTCTCAGCTCAACCACTTGGCATCCACCCAGACCAAAGCCTGGACTCCACCTAGACCCGTCCTCCCACTTACAGCAGCCCTCACCGCTCTGTCCTACTCGCTGTCTGAGTCCGAGTTCTCTGCAGATGGGGATGAAGCTGAGCCAGGATCAGAGATGCCAAAGATCGTGCCAGTGCTGACCCTCACAACACCAGGCAAGACGGTCTATAGCTCCCTGGCACAAAGAGCTACATCGACTGGAAGCAGTATACCAGCTTTGATGGCTTGTGCCGTACGGCCGTGCTTTCCTGGTGTCCATTGTGAACCAACCATGGATGGGAGTTTCTCCTGTGGAAGGTGTCCGATAGGATACACTGGAAATGGACGAGTCTGTAAAGGTAAACTTCTTCACTCTTTGATAGCCGACTCTTTGAAATCTGCAGAACTCTGACCACCAATTTCTAATAGTGTTTTTATTCATATACAAATATCACAGGACAAACGAAATGCACCCCATGAAATTGCTTAACGGCAATAACACGAAGCAGTCGTTTCTGTGCTTGGCAGTTGGTTTGAGGTGCTGATGTGCATTGCACAGTCTGTCGTTGTGTTACCACACAGTCTGCAAACTGTGCGCATACTTGTTGATGATCAGTTAATCAAGTGCATTTGAATAGCAGGAGTTAAAGTGTCCTTGGTTTTTCATATTACTGCAAAAACAGATATAAACCAGTCAAACAGAAAAATATACACAAGTATTTATGTTTGTGTTTCAAGCTATTTGCAGGCATCCATGTGGCAGGAACATGGAGTGTGCCGTTCCCAACACGTGCCGCTGCAAACCAGGCTACACTGGATTTAACTGCCTGACAGGTGAAAATAAGTGGCTTGTATTTGAATGATTTAAAATGTATTTCAAACAATCACTTTCCTTTGTTTGTTTGGTTTTTTTACATATTTAATTAGCCATCTGTGATCCGGAGTGCACGAACGGTGGGGTTTGCATTGCTCCAAACGTGTGCCAGTGTCTCGGAGGTTACCACGGAGAGACTTGTGAGGAAGGTAAGGTTTGCTTGTTTTTCCCAATTAATTTATTTAGTAGCAGCACACTGGCACTGCGAAGCCCATCCGGACTGTGTTGGAGAGTGAAATGTTATTACTTTGTTAGTCTGTTATTCAGCACTCATCGCAGTTATCTGTGTGGACAGATGTGGACACCTTGCAAACCAAGCAAACTAGCTAGGTAGGCCGTCTTAATATGGTCAATTCCAGATCCAGCAACACAAATAAAGTTGGAGTCTGAAGCTAAAATTGGGGCTTCCGAAAAGGTCTTCACAGCTGCTGTTTTTTTATATATATATAACATGCATTAAAGACATGTAAATATGATATGTCATATCTAACCTTGATGTGTGCAGCCCTGTGCAGGTTACCATGTGAGAATGGAGGCACATGTGTGGGGCTGCAGACCTGCTCCTGTCCTTATGGGTTTGTTGGTCCTCGATGTCAAACAAGTGAGTTCACGGTTTTTCATAACAATTTCAATTACGTTTTTTTTTTCCCTTTTTCTTTCCAAGAACTGTTATTGTAGGCTCTTCCTATTATAAAGGAGTTCTTCCTCCCCACTGTCGCCAAGAATTGTTCAGAGGAGATACTCAGATCATTGTAGTCTCAAATATTGCAGTGTCTCTCAACCTTTAGACCACAAACAATGACATAAAATTACATTGAATATGCTTTTTTTGTTGGTTGCAGTGGTGTGTAGGCGTCACTGTCAAAACGGAGGCCAGTGCGCCTCTCCGGACGAGTGTATGTGCACACCAGGCTGGACTGGACCATCCTGCGAGACTGGTGAGTTGTTACTTGTGCTGTGGAGGCAAAGGTGGAGGAAGTCCTTTAATCAATGAGGAGTCAAACTGAACTCGTGGAAATGGTTCGTTTTGACAGTGAATTATTGTTTTTTCCAGCTCTCTGCTCTGCTGTCTGTCTGAACGGAGGTTTGTGTGTTCGACCGAATACCTGCGAGTGTCCTCACGGCTTCTACGGTGCACACTGTCAGAACGGTAAATCTACAACTGCAGACAGAAGCTGGATTTAAAATTTAATGCTCTATTTCAGACAGTATTTGCTACTCTTGGATCCGAATGATGTCACAGAGAGGGTGTTACCTTAATATGGACATTACAGAAGTCCCGTAGCTCTTTGTGAGGGCTAGCCAATCAGAAGAAAGTTAGCTAAAAGGCCTAATTTGAGACAGAGGATGAGCTGTGGGGCTGAACTAAGGTCCAGGATAAGATAAAGAAGGATTATTTCAAGTTGTGAGTCATGCAAAGCTACTCTAGTGGAGTCCAAGAATAAAAATATGGTTCACGTTAATGTTTCTTTCTCTTCCAGCTGTCTGCAGCCCTCCCTGTAAAAATGGTGGTGTATGTATGAGGAACAACATCTGCTCGTGTCTGCAGGGATACACGGGCAGACGCTGCGAGAGAAGTAAATCCTCCTTCTTCTTCTTCCTTCCTCTCTCTGATCATCTTTCTTATCTGTTAATGCTCGACTTAGTTCCTGAAACTCCTGCTGGCCTTGTTGCATCCTTCGTGAAACTCCTTTTTCTTTTCAGCACCCGTTAGCTAAAGGTTCTTTATACACTTAACGTCTGAGCACGTAAAGGTTAGAACTGGTTCGTTATTCCTTCTGTCTCTGCAGGCGTGTGTGAGCCCATGTGCATGAACGGCGGGCGGTGTGTCGGTCCAGATGTTTGCGACTGCCCGTCTGGTTGGCGAGGGAGGAGATGTGACAAACGTAAGCGTAATGAAACAAAAAAGATGTGTAAGATCCAGGCAGACGAGTGAACAAACACCTCTTTGTCTCTCTTATGCTGACTTACAGTCACCGTCACTTCTAAGGATTTATATAGTTCTTGTTAAATAAATAATGGCACAGCATCACGTGTCTGTTCTTCATCTCAGGTCTTGGACATTTGGACAGCAGTTCCCAGACCAAAGCCATTGCCCCCCTTTTGTGGGTCCTTCCCTCACCCGTCCTCCACCTCTCCACGAGTTCAATGAAATTCTGCTTTGTAGCTTTTTTTGGTGAAATCTAGCTGACAAACAGCAGTTCTCGCCTCGCGTTAGCTGACCTGGAGTCAGGAGAGCTGCTGTTAAGCTCACTGAGGTGAAGCAGGAGCAGAAGCGGTGACTCCTGGCTGTGCTCACCTCCGGAGAGGTAGCTTCACATGTGGAAACCATCAGGTGCAATGCCTGCAGGGTTTCACTGGGCTGACCTCTGACCTCCTCATAGCAGCAGCAGTTACCTAAGAGGCAGAAGTTGAAGAGAAGAGGAGATTAATCACAGATAACCATTACCTGCTGACCCGCTCAAGCTTTCTTAGGAAGCCTGTTGTTACTACGAAGGTCCACTTGGGTCAGTGTGATTTAAATATGTCATCAGAGTGACGGCGTGTGAACTTCCACGATCACACAGACCACGTGACACGTAGCTGTGCATGAATCCATGAATGCTCATGGCAGTTTCCTGCATGCAAGCATATGCAACCCAAGCTTTGTGCTGCAATTATAGTTGATATGTTGGGAGTCAGCGCAGCCCTGCAACCGTTTATACTCTTGCCTCAGGCGTTCTCGACTCGCTGCAGCCCAACGAGACAAAGAGGTGTGGAAACGCAGATCAAAACCAGCTTCAGTTCTGGAAGAAAAACAGGAAACTGTGGAGCTTCTCCAGTTTCATCTTTGCATGTCCCTCTTTAGAGGTCAGTACTGCAACCTCAGAGAATCGGCCTCATGTTTGACTCTAGAATATTTGCATGCAGAGGAGTTCATGCTGGACCGAGTTAATCAAGTGCATTTGATTAAGCAGTTGGCTGCTACTTACTCTTACTTAGGTAAATAGTTATTTGGATATGGATTTATTGTTGGTATCATAAAATTAAAGGAACACTTTGAAAGCAGATCAGATCGCAGTGGTATCAGTTCCTTCATCCTCTGGGAACTGCCTGCGTGCTCTCGCCACATGAGGCCGGACACCAGGAGGAATCAGGCACCAGCGTAGGGTCACCGGTGGGTCTAAGGATTTGATCCTGATACCTAACGGCAGTCAGGCTGCTCTTGCCTACCCTGTAGAGGTGTGTGCATCCCTGTCAGAGACGTTCACACCTGCTGGAGGTCATTTAGCAGCTCTGGCAGTGCTCATCCTGCTCCTCTTTGCACAAAGAAGCAGATACTGGTCCTGCTGATGATGCGCAGCTCTCCCAGCAGCTGCCAGTCTCCTGGAATCTCACATCAAACCTTCGTACCAAACGAACGTGGCAAACTGCTCTGTTAAATTATACATTTTTATTAATTATTTATCCATAATTTTTGCTGATGATTTCACCGTCTCCTCTCAGCCAGCTGCCTCCAGAAGTGTCTGAATGGAGGCGAGTGTGTCGGTCCGAACACCTGCCACTGTGCCCCGGGATGGCACGGCACGCTCTGCCAGATCCGTGAGTACTGCAAAATTACATGCAAAGTTATGATTGTTCTATGTTCTCATCATGCCTTGAATGATGAACTTCTTGTAGCAGCACTGATATATTTGCCTTCTGCTGCTGTGTCTCAGCTCTCTGTGAACAGAAGTGCCTGTACGGAAGTCGCTGCATCCGGCCAAACGTCTGCGCCTGCGGGGGTGGATTCTCAGGGCCGCTCTGCTCCAAGAGGGTAAAGAGCTGAACACGGAGCCTCGGCTCAAAGGGAGGAGGATCTACTGGTTTAGCGCCTTTTCTCTGGGCCTGTATTTGTCCCTCCTTCCTTTGCTCGCCAAGGTTGTGTTTCAATTCCTTTCAGCGCTGCTTCACATTTTTCAGCCCGTCTCAGGTTCACACAGCAGGCGCGTACGAAGAGAAAGGGAAACACGTGAATCCGTCCTCATGAACTGACCACTTACACATGACGAAGCTCAGGGATCAAAGCCAAACGTCGTTCTGTATGTTCTGATTTTGTTAGCTGCAGTTCGCCTCAAGTTACACTCACATATCATGTGTCATCTTTTTTTTTTAACTCACCAATCTGTTCCATTTGTTTCGCACCAGCTGGAGGACAGACTGGAAGTGCAGGAATTTCTGCAGGGAGACAAATAAATAAAGGTTTTGCGAGCAAATATTCAGGAAGGAAGTCAGGATGAGGAGGAGTTTTAGGTCAGACTAACAGCATCCCAGTCTGACACTCCAGGCTAAAGGGGTCAGAGGCCCCTGAACCTGCTTAAGTCCCATTTTAAGGGAAAGTTGCAGTAGCGAGTCAGTGAAATGGCCTCAAAGAATTTAAAAAATGCGAATCCTCAAAATGACGACAAAGTGGCTCAAAACAACTGAAGTGAACATAAACACACACACAAGATGTAAAAACACAGAAAAAAAAAGTCCAGAAAAATGACACAAAATGACAAAAATAATGATTTTTAAATAAACACAAACATGCAGAAAGTCTTCCAATAAAATATTAAAGAACCATAGACACAAAATAAATGTAGAACAAATATCGAGATGATAAAATGATAGAAAATAGATGCAAAGACAAAACATTTACCAAAGGAGAAAATGATCAGGTCAGACGAGACGAAAAGATTCAAAACGCCGACAGTGAGACAAAATAAGCTTTCATGTCTGTTTGCATCTGTTTATTTCATTCCGCCTCTCAGTGATGATCTCAGTGGTTTTCGAGCCTCATGGGTTTTTTTTTTTGCCTTGTTTGTTTTTCCAGCTTCCAATCACGCAGGGCTGACACCGAGCAGCCTGCAGCCGTTAAAGCTTCGGGGGATCCAGCGAGCACTCGAAAGGTCACCTTCAGCTGAGCCCAAAACTTCCGATGCTGTCATACTGCACAGATGGGGATCAGCTGACTTTCTTTCTTTTTT
>VOQJ01023746.1:8417-26329 GCA_015052665.1 Apistogramma diplotaenia | reverse complement strand
CATTTCAAATAGCAAGATGAGAGGCTCGCAGGGTTCTTGCGGAGGCTTACACTCCGCTCGAGCGGGGTGTGCGGAGGCTCACAGGCGGCTCGAGCGGGGATCACGGCGGCTCACAGGCGGTCGAGTGGGGTTCGCGGTGGCGCACGGGCGGCGAGGACCTTTATCACCGCTTGCGGTTTTAATTATTGTTATTACTGGTAGTAGCAGTTGCAGCAATAATCCATAATTACAATAATTCAATTTTTTGTATAAATATGAGATGAAGTATTTCCCATCTCATCATGTGTGTGTTCATGTCTTGACTGTGTAGGTAGAGCCTGAAGCCTTCTACGCTGCCATCAGTTACACCAATAACGAAGGTCAAGCCCGGGTAAGCTGCATTTATTTCAGTAATGAAAACAGAAACAGCAAGAAGAAGCTGTCTCAATGCAGCTCTGCACGGCCGAGCCATCAAAACATTCAAACCCCCGTTAATTAATCTGTTTGTCAGCAAAGTTACATAAAAAAAAGACCGAAGCATAACTTCGTATAATTTAATTTAAATGTGTTTGTGAGCACCGCAGAGGACGTAAGGTCTCTATTTTTATGCTGATTTACGTGTTAACCGCTTTCTTTGGTTTTCCAGGTGCCAGGTGATGATGAAGGCGATGCAGTGATCTACAGCACTTTAACGGCTCCTCCCTCTTCTGCAGCAGACACTGATCTCATCTACTCTACCGTCAACTTTCCAATCACATAGTTCATGCAGCTGACACGCTAAAGCGTTTACGCTAAAGACAACTTTGGTTTTGGCTTCACAGGAAGCAGATTGACAGCAACGTGCTGACTGCTTTAAATAACTGCTGTTGTCAGCGACATTTCCTCACAGGTTTGAACTGATGAGTTGTGGAACTCTGTTCACCTCAGTGGGCCCAAGAAAGTCTTACAGAGCAACAATGTTTCCAAGAAAATTGCAAATTTATCACAAAATATATTACTTTTTTTTTTAAATGAAGCCTTTTACAAATGTACGAGCTGAATCAGAGGCTCTAAGATTCCTGTTCCTGAATCCTGTTTGTTTCCTTTATTAAGGTTAGTAAAAAACTGAATAAGCGAGTAAATGTAACCACAACAATATATAAATATTATGCTTTTATATTTTATGACAAGATGTGATATTTGGGGGAAAGTTGTCTCTAAATGTTCTTTATCAACATATTTACAACTTTCCAAAAAAACTTGCTCCTTGTTAGGTAATGAGAGGCTGACATTTCATTTGAAACCTGCTGTTTTTAGTTTGTTTGAACTTTTGTTGAATTATGAGTTCCTGTTCATTTTTATGGAGTCTGGATTAATTTAGTGTTTCAGTGTTTAAGTCTTTGAATTCTTGCTTATTTTATTATTTCTTCCTGTGTTTTTATTTCCCTCAGTCTCACATACGTACATAGACTTTCTCTGTTTAGGGTCGGTGAAATGTAGTTTTCTTTCTTTCCTCCAATTTCATTGTACAGCTGTATAATGACAATAAAGGCTATTCTATTCTATTATCTTGCACTGGTTTTTTCTCCTCAGCCTAGAAAGACTAGCTGCCTTCATTGAGCGTGGTAACTGGAGAAATGTCACCTAGGATTTTAGTAGATTGTTTATAGATCCACTAAAAATCTCGGACACTTTATTTCTCACCATAATGTCCTGCTCTGACTGTCTTCATTTACATGTGTCACACCCCTCCTGTCACCTCCCAAACAGTCCTCAGTGACAGCTGTATGTCTCAGACACCAGTTTCTCAAACTTAAAGTGAAGTAAAACTCATTTTCAAGTCAACAGTAATTTTTAAGAGGTTTTCTGGACTTTCTTTTGATGAATAATGTGTAGTCACATTAAAACACTGCATTTGTTCTCATTGCATTTAACTACAGAATACTTGAGGTACACTCGTATGGATCCTCGAGCTGTTAAATGAGTTTTAACTCGTTTTAGAACATTTAAGGTTTTATTCTTAATTATTATTTATTCTTAATTAACATCTTTTACATACTGAGTCCACATGATGGAGCTAATTCGGAGTCTATATGTGCCTCACAGGCACCCATCCGTGAGCTCTTTAATACAGGACGGTTTCAGATAAGAAACTGCCTCCTAATGACTTATGTTCCTAAATTTGATGAAAGAATTAGTGGTGGGTGTTAAATCACATCAATCACACTGGAGGAAAATGTCTTTTTCCTTATTTATTTCTCCACATGACACAAAACTCATCCTCCAACACTTCACTGACATCATTTACATTTTCATTAAAAAAATGTCACCACAGTGTAAGAAATCACTGACACTTAAGAGATGATCTCAACATCATCAAAGACTGCTTTCAGAATATTTGTGCGTTTCCATCTTCAGTTAATGCACTTTTTAAAAAAACGACACCACAACAGAAAACAACCATTTCATACAGTCAGGGGTGTAACAACTCTGAAACTGGGTGAAGAAAATGTTCTGTTTGTTTTGGTTCATGATCCAAATGTGGCAGAAATGATTATTTTCTCTGTTTCTCTCTGTGTGGTTTTGGAGAACTGTTACACCCCTGCAAACATCTGATGTAACAGATCAGGAAGTTGGTCCAAACAGAGCAAGAAAGATGTGCACAATTAGGATTTAACCCTTTGACATCCTCACAGGTCCCTTTAAACAGTGTACAGCAGATTAGGTTCAACCCAGATATCAAAAATCCTTAAAAAAAGATCTATGATTTATGAACACTCACGTCCTCCTTTCCGTCCCTTTGCTCCCTGATTTGGCTCATGGATGCACAAACACTGATTATCTCTAAACCCTTTCAAACAAGAAAGCTTCTCTCTGGTCCCTAAAAGATCAGGTTAAGAAGGAGTTCAGCACGTTTTAATTCCTGTAAAAATAAAGTCATCTTGAAATACAGCAGGAAAAAGAAACATCTGTGTGACTGGAGGGAAAAAGCAGCACTTTATAAACTATGACTTGTACTAAATCTAGTATTTAAACCTACTCGCAACGCCTCAAGGGCGGGAAATTCAGAAAAAAAGAATATGTCTGGCATTTATGTGTATGTAACAGTCTGTACCACAAGTAAGTGGCACATTTATCGTCCCAGTACGGTGGCCAGCAGGGCCATTCGGATGTACATGCCGTTCTCCGCCTGACGGAAATACGCCGCCCTCGGGTCTGTGTCCACCTCCACACTGAGACAGAGAAACATGATTAGCTCACTCAGTGAACTCAGGTAGGTTTAAAGTAGATCCCACCTAAAATTCAGATCAGTTTCCTGATCTCACTGATAGACGTCACAACACAAAGGTCTCATCATCATCATTTTTACAGTAGCAATTTAAGCTGAGAAAAATGAAATGATAAAACCAAACTAGAGGGACGCTGCCCGCTTCTAAAGTTCGCTACTTTGGATACAAAATATCAGATTCTTTGCTTGAGCTCTTGAATCCACCAAGTTAAACAGCTACAACGTATTCAGAACTGTTAAAAAGTTCAAGTCTCAAAGTGAAAACAGTCACATATTGAACAGTGGCCTCACCTGATTTCATTGACTCTGGGCAGCGGGTGCATCACGACCATCTTCTTTTTGGCTCCAGTCATGATGTGAGGAGTGAGGACGAACTGACCAAAACACTGAAACAACAGACACGGGTTAAAGGTCCACGGACGCCTCCGGCCTCTCGGTTCAACTTTCTTTGATCTCGTTTTGCTACAAATTCTCCCGTAAATCCTGATTCAGAGACCAGTGTGTCTGTGCCGTCTCTCACAGCACACACGTTTGCTTTCTTAAGGTAATCACATTTAGAAGTTCTGCCCCTGGATGGATGAAGTCCAGCTTCAGCATCACTGAGTGCAGCTGCTGATGGTGCTTCTTCAGCTCCTGTGAAACCAGCTGTTGCTGCTTCTCATTTAAATGACACATAATAGATGATGTCCAGAGCAGAAAAGGAGCATCTCCGGCATCTGGAAGCCGGGACGTGACCAACTATGAGATGAAACTGCTCTTATGAAGCAGCTGAATGATATTAAAGACAACTACAGCAGCAACGTGAGGTGGGAAGGAACACGAGGAAGCACTGGGCTAACCGGAACTTTTAATTCTGGATCTCTCACACAGATAAAATAAACTGGATGTGCAGTCAGGTCAGACCGGCTCACAAAATAAAAATCACTAGATGAAATGAAACTCACAGCTTTGTACTCGTCCTCAGACGCAAACCTCTCCTTCTGGATCCTCGTCATGTAGAGGACGTCGGTGTCAGGCAGAGCCTCCTCGATGCTGTCAAACTCCTCCTGCAAAAAATGTGTTTTGTTTTGGTGAAACTGACATAAAAATGTGCATTAATTTGAATTTTAGCAGTAGTGTGTGTGTGTGTGTGTGTGCGCACACTGGTCTTTGAGGTGACCGTGTTTATTTCTCACCTGCTTGATGCCCTTTGAGGCCACGTATCTGATGATCTCATCTGGCATGTGAAGGTTTTTGGGGGCCACGTAGCGCAGGGTGATGCGGTACTGCGTCAGCAGCTTGGCGAGGGAGTGAACTGTGCGGCCGTGCTTCAGATCCCCGACCATCGTTATCTGACAGGAAGCGAGTTTTAACGAGTTACTGCAGAAGCTTTTATTCCAGCGGAGGATTTAATGAAGGCATTTATTTTCGCTCACCGTCATGCCGTTGACTGTGCCCAGCTCCTCTCTGATGGTGAACACGTCCAGCAGGGCCTGGGTGGGATGCTCCCCGACACCATCGCCTGCATTGATCACCGGCTTACGGCAATGGCGGGATGCGCTCTGAGGACGAGGCATAAGACAATACAGAAACTCGAATTCAGAGAAACCAAAGTGATGTTTTCAAACTGCTTTTGCATCTAAGTAGCAATTTAAATTTTTACACCCAATTCAATACAATTTTATTTATACAGCGCCAAATCACAACAAACAGTTGCCTCAAGGCGCTTTTTATTGTAAGGTAAAGACCTTACAATAATTACAGAGTAAACCCAACAATCAAAACGACCCCCTATGAGCAGCACTTGGTGACAGTGGAAAAGAAAAACTCCCTTTTAACAGGAAGAAACCTCCAGCAGAACCAGGCTCAGGGAGGCCCAAGTTATAATACACACAAGAAAAAAAGTGAGTCTAAAACCCACCTCTGCAGCTCCAGGTGATGGGTGACGGAGCACGAGGACGTCTGCGTAGCAGCTCATCGTCTGAACTGAGTCGGCCAGCGATTCTCCTTTCTGCGAGGAGGAAGTCGACTCGCAGAAATGGACGACGGAGCCGCCCAAACGCTGCATGGCCGCTGCAAAGGAACTGCTGGTGCGAGTGCTGACCTCATAGAACATGGAGGCCATCACCTTCCCCTGGACAGGAAGGAATGAGGGGTTACTTTAACATGCACTGAGCTCACAAACTGAAAAAAAACAGTCAGGTCCGCCTTAACAACAGTAACATGAAGAACTTTATGGAGATACCTTAAGGATTTCCAGGCTTCGTTCCTTCTGAACCATCAAACGCAAAGTGTGAGCAACATTGAACAGGTGTGAGATCTGAAACAGACAAAATACAAACAAACAAGATGTCACAAGTGGAGTTTCACACCACAGAGACTTTGTTGATGCCTTCCAGTACTGCAGTGTTTGTGTACCTGCTCCTTGCTGAACTGCCTGACAGTCAGGATGTGCTGGCCCACCAGTGGGTGAAGTAGAGGAGACATCTGGAGGTGTGACACCTGACTAGGAGGCACCTGTCCCGACCCGGACTGTGGGGACAGCAGCCTGGACAGCGGGGGTGGATGGCTGTAACTGTCGCCGGCACCGACTGATGGGAGCATGACCATCTCTGGAGAGAAGAGTCACAGCATACTGATTACTCTGGAAATACAGATCCCCATGAAGAACACCACGGTGCTCGACTTAGAAGCCAGTAGATAAACTTTTATTTTGATATACTTTAGTTACTCTTAAGATTAATCTACCAGGCGCTTAGTGAACTACATTACCAGCAGCTTCAAATACATTAAGAAATATCCACTGTTCCAAAGCATTATGGGAGTCGTAGTACCTGGAGGTAGTCCGGGATCAGAGGAGCGGTGGATGCGGGGCGGCAGCAGGTAGCGGCTTTCTCCAGCAGTACGTCGAGGACTTGCTGCTCGCGTCCGCACTCCATCACGGGGAGGCGTCGGACGCCGATGTTCAGGAGTCTGAATGTACACAACACACGTTAAATAGTACAGATAACGTGGCACTAAACCCTGCTGTTAAAAGTGGTTACTTCTGGCTCCAAAGTAGCCAAAAACACCATCCAAGTTTCCTCCACAGTGGCTACAGTGTGTATAACCGTTCAGCTTTCTACACTAATCTTTTTGACTGTTTTGAGTACAAGACTCAGGTACTCAGAGAGCGCATCATGTAGCGGAGTGTAAACACACTTGGACATCATTAAAGCAATTTTCAATATGAAAGCACACAATTGGAAACACAGTAAACAACAGGTCAGCTCCAGTATTATTGGAGCCACTTTGAATACCATTGGAGTTTCTTTGACAGGCTCAGGAGGATGGATGGAAGAAGTGGCCCAGGTCTTCACATCTTCACCGTAACCAGGAGGGACGAGCACCTGAAGGAGAAGAGCTTCAGTCAGACGAGTGTAAACATCTGCATCAACGGTAAAATTCCACGTCTATCTGAGATCGGGAATGAGACGACTCACGATGCGTTTATATCGTGGTAATACATTTTCATTTTAATTGTATCGTTTGAGATCGTAAAACACGAACTGGCGTGTGTGTGAGTGCTCACCTGGCCGTCGATGTAGGCCACCTCTCCTCGTAGGACCACGCGGCGGACTTTACCTTTCACCTTCATACCTTCGAACGGAGTCCACTTGGACTTTGTGAACTGCATTGCCTGAGGAATAACCCACTCCTGCTCCAGGTCCACCTGAAAAACACACAAATGACAAATAATAAGAAACATTATTTGTCAGATTATGGACAGTCTCTTCATTCTGGCATAAAGATTAATAGCGCGTGTCTGTCAGCGTACCTCCACATAGGTGTTTTCCTGGACAGGCAGGCTGAAGATCTTTCGTGGATTGTCATAAAGACGTCTGACAATATCATCCAAAGTCAGACGGCCGTCGCTGACGGCGGTGAGCAGCAGAGGCAGCATCGTTTCCAGACCGGGATAACCAGGAGGAGACTGCTCGCCGTTCTTCTCCTCCACAGAGTGAGGAGCTAGCAGAACACGAAAAAAATACAGTTCAGGGGGGTTGAAGAGAAGTTTGTTTGCATGGTCGGTGAAAGAACTGCGTGCTCTCGAACCGTGGTCTGTAGCAAAGCAATCGATGATGTCCATGTTTTCCCAGAGTGCCTCCATGTCCTCACGTGTTCCCAGCATGGGTCGCACCTGTGCTCGGCCGTTTCCAATCGTCGCCACGTTTTCCTCGCACAGGAAGAGATGGTGGGGGGCGACCTCGCACGTGACCTGGATGCCCTTCTGCTTTGCAGCTCGGATTATCAGGACCTGAAAAACATTTGAAAGTATTAAAAATGTCTATAAAATGAAATTGGGGGTGAAAAAATTACAGCATTATGACATCATGAAAAAAGCCAAAACACAACCTATAAGAAAAGGACTGGATAAATGTAAAGTAACCCAATAATCCAATAAAATACTTATTAAAAGAGAATAAATAATATAATAAACAGCTTTTACCTCCTCTTTCTTAGCCACGTGGCAGATGTGGACCGGGCGTTGGTAAAGCTGGGCCACCATGAGGATCGCAGCCACCGTCTGCTTCTCGGCATGAACCACAATGGGCATCTGCTTGGGCCACTTCTCAAAGTGCTTTAAACACATCCACACATGTTAATTAAAGCACCTCTAATGACCACCTTCAATAACATTTAAAATCCAGCTGACGATTCAGCCCACCTCCATCCACAGAGAGACGTTGTCCATCTTCAGGGTGGAGTAGGTGTCGTTCAGGTACATCTTCAGGCCGGCCGTCTGGCTGGCGATGGGCGGCAGCAGAGCAGCGTTGTCGGAGGCAGCGCCCACGTACAGGGCGTAGTCGCAGCGGCAGCCTGCTTTGGCTAGCTGAAAAAGTGTATCGAATTCTTAGCTGGGATTGACTCGGTAGTAACCGTAGTTTCCAAAGATCATGTGTGCCATCATGTTTCAACTATGACTGCATATACAACCCCACGTATGGGGTCATCAAACCAGCCTTGACAGTCATCTGCCAGGCTGGCTGCGAGCTCACCCATTAAGCATCAGTAAAAACATGTCCCTTTGAACATGTACTACAACAGACACCATTCACCGAATGCATTAAGTATGTGGGTTTACCTTCTGTGCCAGAGCGAGATTATTAGCATCGATGATGGCGGGGGCCGTGTTGGGCATCGCACACACCAGGGTCACTCCTCCCGCCAAAGCAGCTGCTGTGCCGGAGGAGAAGTCCTCCTTATGGGTGGCGCCAGGCTCCCGTAGGTGAACGTGGACGTCGATCAGACCTGAGATTCAATCAAAAACTGAAAGGCTTGAAACAAAATCACGTGCTGACACACACGGAAATTTAAAAAATGAGATCCACATGAACAGCTAATGTCAAATATAGTCAGGATATAATCTATTCGGTTTATGTAGCCTGATAGCATGCTCTGAACTGAGCCACAGATACCAGCCTATCAAATAACACTATGGTCAGTAGTATCAAAGGCTGCACTAAGACCAACTAACACGAGAACAGAACAAGTCTGTGCAACAGATGGTAAAAGTTACAAATGTACTTTTCACTACTAATAAATGTCTTTTTATTATAGACTAATATTAATAGCTTAATTATATATGAATTATTAGAGCGCTTTACACCACCTACTCTTGTTCCTCATGTTTGCAGCTACTCACCAGGCAGACGGACGAGCGTCTGGGATGTCATGCTGTCAATGTGAGTCTTCACTGGTGGACTCCTTCCAATCTGATGAAGAGCCTGCAAACAAGTCCCCTTATTATTACTGATGTTTCTATGCAACCGGAGTCTAATAGAATAATAGATCCTCTTCAAAAAGAGAAGAAAACTAGAAACAATGTACCTGAACAAAGAGCTTGGTGCACTTGATATCAATGATGAGTGGGACAGAGTAGTCGACGGCCATCCGCCTGGTCCTGTAGCCTTTGGTGACGAAGGAGGAGAGCCTTCGCCCTCCGCTGTTCCTCATGGAGAGGTTAATGACCAGGTCGAAGTGGTTCTCCTCCAGGTAGTTCATGATGCTGCGCTGCTTCTCTTTGGTGGCACATTCACTGTCATCCTCCTCAAACGGCCAATCAACTGCAGTCACCTGGAGAGGAGAACAGAATCTTACTGATCCTTTGTGATCCTGTTTTTGTTATAATGTTTCCATTCAAGTTTTAATACACCAGAGATCTTTAGTTTCAGGCCAAATCGAGTCAGTTTACAGCTCCTGCGTCTGAGCTATCAGGTCCTGATTGTTTGTATTCATTCCAGATTTTGGCTGGTTGGGAATCAACAGAATCCCACGATGAAGCTCGTGTTAAAAGAATGACCTTGACTCCGTGTTCTGTGTAGAAGTCAGCCGTGCCCATGCTGGCGTACAGGTCATAGCCCATAGACTCCAGAGCCTGCACGGTGGGCAGCAGCTCACTCTTGTTCTGCAAACACAAAAACAGTCTGATTAAATGATAAAAATCACAACATTAGTCCTGAAACTGGAAACATGCCTTTATTTATGATCCACACAAGTGCAACAATCTGAAGAAACTCAAAATTAGACAAACACAAAATGTGCCACTGTGTTCCACTAAAATGCATAATTTGTACTGCCAGCTGCACCACTTAGAAGCTGAATTCATCGTTCACGTCTGTCCGTTGTTATTAAGTACCTTGTAGCTGCCGATGGAGAGCAGGATGTTCTTCTTGGGAATCTTGAAGCCTGTGGAGAGCATGGCTTTGAGGTAAGCTTCGTACCGGTTCTCCCCAAAACAGGCTACTTCCCCAGTGCTGGTCATCTCCACGCCGAGCACCACGTCAGCTCCGGCCAGCCGAGAGAAAGAAAACTGAGGGACCTGGAGGACATTTGGTTCAAAGGAATCTATGATGGTCCGTGAGGAGAAAATAACAGAAGTGATTTTACATCTGTGATTGGTTTCAGACTACTTACCTTGACTCCTACAATCCCTTTCCCCTTCATGAGGCCTACTGGCTCCACATCCTCCCCCATAATGACCTGAGTAGCCAGAGCCACGAGGTCCACTCCCAGTGTCTTGGACACAAAGGGGAAGGAGCGGGAAACTCGGACGTTGCACTCGATCACTTTGAGCTGGTCATCCTGATGAGAAAAAGCACAGCAGCATAACATAAAGACATTTTCAGTTTATTTTAAAAGCTGCAGTCGTGGTTATTAATGGGTGGAATAACGGGATATACGTGTAGTTTGTTTCAACAGCAGAAGCATTTTTTCATTGCTGTGCAGGAAGATGGCCTAATCCTTCTAATTCCACCAACTAGAGTTATTATTATTTTACACAATAGCCACCTGCTATTGCAATGAAAAAATGGCATGTGCTGTATTTTTTTGTTACACCAGAGTTAGCTTTATTAAAAAATGACCTAAAACAGATCATTTTGAACCTCTAAAGCAGTGCTTCTCAAATAGTGGGGCGCACTGCCGTGGGGGGATACGTCTGACCCCGGGGAACGTGATTTTTTTGTGTGGCCTACTAGAATAAAGTGTAATTGCACATCCAATACAGTAGGTGGCGGTGGCGTGCTCATTGTCAGAGTTTGTGCAGTAAGTAATAGCTCTGTGGCAGCTATCTCAAACTCCCGGGCCGCTTCCGATCACGCCCCCTACTTCCGGCCGTGAACTGGCATTAAAAATATAGAACAATTTGGCCCTTTAAGTTACTTTTGTAACATTTCAGCTTTCTCCTCCAATTAAAAGGGTTAAGCAGTACTGCTTTAAAATTTTTATTAGGTGAAAATAAAATTATCATTGTCAAATTTCTCTCTGTACTGCTAATGCCAAGATAAGAAAACCTTCATTTCAAGATTCTCTCAAAGCTTTTTAAAGCTCCATAAGATTGTTTTTAGGAGTCACAGCTTTGAATCAGGACTTTTTAAGGATTAAAAGCAGCCTTCTAGCTAGTGTGATCGGCCGGCATTACGCCTTGCTGAGCCGCCGTTGCGTCAGGCTGAGGATTTCACCGGCTCAGCGGTTAGCATTAGCATGCTACTAGCATTAGCATGCTAATGCTAACACCCAGCGCTGAAAATTTTTCTGGCTAGAAGCCTGAAAAGGTTAATTATGGTTGGTTAATCTGACTGTTTGTAGCTGTATGAGTGAAGGAAGGCCAGCATTTAATTAAAAGAATTCTCAAGCTTAATAACAGCATTTCCACACCCACTGCCACTGTATCCAGTGAATGTCTCACCTTGGCAATCAACTGCAGGTTAAAGGGTCCGGTGACCTGCAGCTCCTGGCCGATGGAATGAACGATCTGCATGATCCTCTCTATGGTTTTCTGATTGAGGTCCTGCGGTGGTGTCACCAAGGTGGCATCGCCAGAGTGAACTCCAGCGTTCTCCACATGTTCAGAAATCGCGATGGCCATCACTACACCGTCACACGCGACAGCGTCCACGTCTATCTCCTGTTATATCCCAAAATATTACAGGCTCGACTCAACTTGTTCATATTTAGCAATAACTTTACTGCAACTATCATCCCTTTGATTACCTTGGCTTCCTGAATGAATTTAGAGATGACTACAGGGTGTTCCTTGGATACGGCTACAGCGCTGCTCAGGTACTTTTCGAGGTCGCTGTCACTGTAGGCGACGTTCATGGCCGCTCCGCTGAGAACGTAGGACGGACGAACGAGGCAGGGGTAACCGACTGTCTCGCAAAACTTCACAGCAGACTAGAAAGAGAAAGAAATGTAAACACCAGACACTGACTTTGCAACTCTAAATGTTTTTCTTTGCACCACAAATGCAATATTTGAGCATCAGATACCCTTTTTTTTTATTTTGAGGTCCTATACATCAGTAACAAACGTAGCTTGTTTTCAGTCTGGTGCACCTCGGTGTCTGAGAGCTCCTTCCACTGCGGCTGGCTGATGCCGATGGTGTCCAGCATTCGTGAGAACTTGAACCTGTTCTCGGCGCTGTCGATGAACTCGGGCGAAGTTCCCAGGATGTGGCACTGCTGACGGTGCAGCGACATGGCGATGTTGTTGGGAAGCTGGCCTCCCATGGAGAGGATCACTCCCTCTGGGTTTTCTTTCTCGTAGATATCCATCACCACCTGAAATATTGATCTCACAATTAGACACTGTATCATGAAGCAGGATGATACAGCTTGAATAAGATACTTGACATTCTTATTTTACTGACTTAAGACGGGATGAGATGCAACAAAGAGCCTGATATTATTATTTAACACTATTAAATCCAGCAGACGGTGCAGGGTTTATATATAGTCACGTTAAGCTGAGTCATCCCAGAATCAGTTTCCAGTATGAACTAAATCTTACCTCAAAGGAGATTTCATCAAAGTAGAGGCGGTCACACATGTCGTAGTCTGTGCTCACTGTCTCGGGGTTGTAGTTCACCATGATGGTTTTATAGCCCATCTGCAAATGGTTTAATGCTCACTTAGTAACATCTGGATTACTGGCTCTGATGTCCATGACCAAAATTGTTTCAGAACATGTAATAAGCAACCTAATACAAGAAAAATCTACATTTCTGTCCATGTTTTCATTTCATTTCATAAATAAGTAACTAAGTAACCAAATCTTCGCAGCATGAACAATGTTCAGAAAAAGAACAAGAAGGACAAAAGGATGTCTTCCACAGAAAGATCTCCTCCATGCTACCTGACACATTCACATGCAAAGCTCCCTGGGTTAAATTTCAATAAAGTAAAAAATTAACTGAATCTCGAAGACACCAAGGGCCTCCGGTACGACCACCTCAGGTAGGCCTTACCTTTCTGAGCTCTGTGATGCACCCAACAGCACACCAGTCGAACTCCACGCTGCTGCCGATGCGGTACACGCCCGAGCCGATCACCATGACGTGCGGATCGTTGAAGCTCAGGTCGTTCTCGGTGCCGTGGTAGGTCAGGTACAGGTAGTTTGTGTGGGCCGGCCATTCGGCCGCCACCGTGTCAATCTGCTTCACCACCGGCAGGATGGACCAATCGTGACGCAGCTTCCTGACGGCCAGCTCTGTGCTGTGAGGGGGGGAACGTGGATTTAGTGATAGAGGAGGAGAAGACCTTCAGAGCAGTTTGCTTTTGCTTTGTGCAGTCTGATTTTCATATTCTGATCAAAGGAAACTTTAAGTTAAAATAAGAGAAATTAATATTTCCTTTCATACAGCAGCTTTCTGACCCACCTCTGCACGGCCAGTGCTATCTGCTTGTCTGAGAAGCCCAGCTGCTTGGCCTTAAGCATCAGCTCTGGAGGCATGGTGCTCTCATCCTACATGGACATGTTGGTGAGAAGAAAATGAATCCACCTTAATCCATTTTAAACAGCTCAGTTTATCCAAGTTATGCTTCATCAGTCCTACCTGGTTGTAGGTCTCCAGAAGCAGCTCGTGGTCAGCGATGTTCTTCATCTTGTGCAGGAACCAGCGGTCGATCTTGGTGAGCTCGTACAGCTTTTCCACCGTGTAGCCAGCTCTGAATGCCGCCGCTAGCACAAAGATACGCTTATCTGTAGGAGTCTGCAGCTCCTGGTGAGCAGAGGCAGTGCAACGTTAACTCTGAAGTAATGTCGCACCAGTCAGCATCAGGTCAGATTCAGAAAATTAGCCACATACACATAAACACTGTAAATCGATACGTGACAGTGTTAGAGATGGCCCCTGCTGCTTACAAAGCAAACATCTGTTGCTGGGTTTAGCTGGAGTAGCTCCTCATTCTTTGAAGCCATGTTAAGACAGCTGTTATAGGGGGGCATTTGGTCACTGTGTCAGACAGATAAGTAATAGAAGAAAAAACTAGACTACAAATGAGGTGAGGGAGTACATCCGTTTAACCTGGACTTCAGCTTTGTAAGTCTGCAGACATTTCACATGCATAAAAAAAGATATGCAACACACTAAATGACAGCAGGAAAAATCCTAAAAGTAGAACATGAGAACTTTAAAATGTTGTCATTTTCTACCAATAAATGAGGCAAAGCATTTTTCTGCTCTGCAAAAGAAGAAATCCATGACATTTTCCCTCAAACAGTCTATGAAAAGGTTAATTCAGCAAATGTACATGTACTTAAAAAAAGTGATAAATTTAAAGTGACACTGAAAGATTCATCACAGCTCAGGCTTCTAGTCAGAAAAAAATTTCAGCCCGCCGCGTTTGAGGGGCGTTAGCATTAGCATGCTAACGCTAATTAGCATGCTAACGCTAATTAGCATGCTAATGTTAACCGCTGAGCCGGTGAAATCCTCAGCCCGGTGCTAATTAACATTCAGCAAATGTACATGTACTTAAAAAAGTGATACATTTAAAGTGACACTGAAAGATTCATCACAGCTCAGGCTTCTAGTCGGAAAAAATTTTCAGCACGGTGCCTGCGCGGGGTGTTAGCATTAGCATGCTAACGTTAATTACCATGCTAATGCTAACCGCTGAGCCTGTGAAATCCTCAGCCCGGCGCAATGGCGCTTCACCAAGGCAGCCGATCAAACGCTGGCTAGAAGCCTGCAGCTTAATGATCGCAGGGCTGATGAGATGAGGTCCAAACCACATCTTGTTTTTTTACCTTTTCAGAGACGGGCTTGATGGTGTGGTCAAAGCCAACGCAATTCTCATCCACCATCCTCAGAGCTTTCTGGAAGGCTTCCTCAAAGCTACGGCCAATAGCCATCACCTCCCCTGTTGGGAAAAAAAGGATCGACCACTGAGCACAATAAGTACCTGCCTCACCAGCATCTTTCTGACCAACACTGATGGAATAAAGCAGCAAAGTAAAACTTTAAAATGCCCTTTAATCGCTTTGACAAGTATAACTTACTACCTTTTTTATTATCCTTTTATTGCAACTGCAGTTATTGCATCTTACCAACACTCTTCATGGAGCTGCCTATCTTGGTGGAAACCCTGAGGAACTTGCTGAGATCCCAGCGAGGCACCTTCACCACACAGTAATCCAAACTGGGCTCAAAGTTTGCCGTCGTCGAGTTGGTGACAGAGTTTCTAGACAAAAATACAAATTTTTAGCGAGTAAATCACCCAAGTGCTTTATAGTTAGAGCTTCTTTGAGTGCGACAGTTCTTTACAATCCCGCTAGCACATCATCTGCTATCCTTAAACTGAGACGTACTTGAGTAGTGGCAGCGGGATTCCCAGACCGAGTTTAGCTGCTACGTAGGCCAGAGGATAACCAGTTGCTTTACTGGCGAGAGCAGAGCTCCGCGACAGACGGGCGTTCACCTCGATGATGTAGTACTGCAAAACACACATGGAAGATTAAAAAAAATGCGTTTCAACCAGAGACATCACAGGAATTAAACAGGCCCACTGCACACAAATCAGGATTCATCAGGATACAACTTATTAGGATGCATAAACATGCAATCCTGGAGACTTTCATCTTTCAAGCTCTACGGGAGCCCCCACCCACACCAGCAGGAAGAGCGTCCTTCCTGAGGATGCCACCCTGAGAGAGGCTTTGCATGATTTACTCTTTAAAATATTCTGTATAGATCTTAAAGGAGGTCTCTGCGTGGCTCATCACATCAGTTCCCCTGTCTGAAATAAGCCGTTTTAGCTTCTCCACTTAAACCAGCGTGCTTCTGATTGGCTGCCCCCACTAGCAGAGCGGGTGCTCATAGCCAGAGGTGCTGGGATGATGATGTCAGTGAAAGATATCAAGTCTCGCTGACATCATAAACTGTCGAGTCAGGAGTAGAAAAAGCCTGGGGTAATCATTTTTATATATCTTGTAATACATCGTCTCTCTTGTTTTCATACGATGAGGCACATTAGCTGATCCAGAAGGTGGTGATACCTCTACAAGCTGCCTGCAAGCTGCTATTAAACAACAAAAACAGAACTGTTGTGCGTTTCATAGCTCAGGTCTTCACATGTATGCACACCTGTTCAGATTCAGGGTTAAGAGCGTACTGGATGTTACACTCTCCCACGACGCCCAGGTGCCGGATGACTTTGATGGCCGTGTTTCTCAGCATGTTGTACTCGCGGTCGTTAAGTGTTTGACTGGGGGCCACTACGATGGATTCCCCAGTATGGATGCCCAGGGGGTCGATGTTCTCCATATTACACACCTGAACGAGAAGAAAGAACCGTTAAGTGGTGCGGCAGGACAAACAAGTCACTTTAAATCCGTCTGATTTTGGTAACGGATGTATTGTTTGTTCTCTGGTCTCTTCTTACTCACAGTCACACAGTTGTCATAGGCATCTCGGACCACCTCGTATTCAATCTCCTTCCAGCCTTTCAGGGATTTGTCCACCAGCACCTGAGAGGTGTGCGTGAACGCCGACGTTACCAGAGAGGTCAGCTCCTCTCGGTTGTTGGCAAAACCAGAGCCGAGGCCTCCGAGAGCAAACGCCGAACGGACCAAGACGGGATAGCCGAGACGCTCAGCAGCCGCCAGCGCCTGCAGCAGGGATAACCAGAGATCCGCTTAGACTTCAGGGAGGGAAAAACAAACCAGAAGCTAAGCTTTGTGGGCGAATGTGTCGCCTCACCTGTTCCACTGACAGCGCTGCTTCACTGGGAGCTACATGCTCATTGATCTCCTCCATTTTCTCCACAAAGATCTTCCTGTCTTCAGTCATCTCGATGGAGGAGACCGGAGTTCCCAGAACCTTCACTTTATACTTCTCCAAAACACCCAGCTTAGTCAGCTCCACACCACAGTTCAGAGCGGTCTGACCACCAAAGGTGAGCAGGACGCCATCGGGACGCTCGTTCTTTATCACCTGTAACAACCAACATGCAGATTTCAAACCCAGAACAACTTCAATGCATTAAACGTGTTTTTGGAGCAGGAAACACAGACTTTCAAGGCATTTTGCTGCTTGCAGTTGCAGCAGTAAAAGCAGCCATTTTCTCTCTATGCTGCCATGTGCTGGACGTCAGGCAGAAGGCTGACCGGGGAGCCGGCAGCATATCAGGGCCGCTGAAGCGAAATAAGTGTAATTTCTGTACTGTTAGACATGATCTGAGCTGCTGTATGCTGAGTTCCACTGAGGTGTGGATTTAAACCAGGTTCATGTTTTAATAGAATAGAATAGCCTTTATTGTCATTATACAGCTGTTTTGACAGTGTTTTATTGAACGCTGGTGCTGCATTCATGTGTTCAGTCAAACAAGGTGGGGCACCATGCCGGTCAACGTTTCTTATCCACAGTAGGAGATATTACAAAAATGTGGGGACAGAATTGCCAGATTACAGAAACAAACAAACAAACAAATGTCATCATCACCACTGTTTCTCTTCTTTTATCAGTTACTGAGTTGCAACAGAGAGGATCCATACCTGAGTGACATACTCTGATGTAATCGGCAGAAAGTAGACTTTGTCAGCCAGACCTTTGGAGGTCTGGACAGTGGCAATGTTGGGATTGATCAACACGGTCTGGATATTCTCCTCCTTCAGGGCCTTAATAGCCTGGAAAACAGAGCAGAGAAACATCAGCAAGAGCACAGAAAACATGTGATCAACTTCAAAGTCTTCTGTAACCAAGTCCAGTTTGCCAGTCATCCCAAAATAACGGCGATCTGTTGTACCTGCGAGCCGGAGTAGTCGAACTCTCCAGCCTGGCCGATGGACAGTCCTCCGGAGCCCAGGATCAGGACCTTTCTGGGCCGGACAACCTCTTCGGTCTTTTGGGAAGCAGTGAAAG
>VOQJ01023744.1:0-14608 GCA_015052665.1 Apistogramma diplotaenia | reverse complement strand
TCTGCTGGAGGTTTCTTCCTGTCAAAAGGGAGTTTTTCCTTCCTACTGTTGATAGATTCTTGCTCATAGGAGACTGTTTTAATTGTGGGGTCTTTACCTTACAATACAAAGCACCTTGAGGTCCACTGTATTCCTGTGAGCTGCACTGCTGCTCTTCTTTATCACTAATGTACACAAGCACTCTAGTTCATGCTGACTTAAACTTACTGGTGCTCCAAATGTGTATCAATAATTAATAATAACCTGCTTCGTTTGCCAAAGATAAAGTTTCCATCCCAAACAACAGGGAGGTTGATGCAGATATAAACCTCTTACTGCTTGCTGACAGAGTTAAAGACATTTGATCCTTTTCCCTCAGCATCGGGCACGCAGCTGCTGAGACACTGGCCAACTGCTCTTTTGTTTAAGATAAGATAATCACCTGCAGGTGTTGACATCAGAGAGAATTTTCTGCATGCATCTATTAAACGTGGGCCCGGGGTCCCGAGAAGCCCCTGTTCCAGAGCGTCCATTTAAAAAGCCTTGTTAAGGCTCCATCAAGGGTCCGGCTTCAAGCAAAATGCAGCTGTGCTTTAAATGTTGCTGGAGCTTCAACCTGTTTAGACTTTCAGTTCTTCTTCGTGCACTTTGGAAGGAAGTGAAGTTGTTCCAGAAACCTTTAAAGATCCGTCGGTTCACTTTCTGACGAATGCTACAGAAACAAAGATTCAAAGCGAAAAAAGACTCAGAAGGACGACAAAATGAGACAAAAGCACGAGGCTCAGTGAATGATACGATGGGCAGAAACGAGCCACTTTTCAGAAACCCAAGAAGCTTTGGAAGGAGTCGGTGCATTTCGACACAGGGACTGGGGTCAAAATTCAATTCTGGGGGATTATTTAATCCATAAAAACAGTCTCTGCTCAGGAAGACTCATACTTTATGAAATTTTAGGAACATTAGGAGTGGCAATCGCAGCACTAAAAATATCTGATTGCTCGAGTAACCTACTTGCACCATTTAAAGTGCAAATAGGCTACTTGAGCCTACTTGCACTTGAACTTAAATTATTGCATTAGTGCATTCGTGCAGGAAGGTTTTCTGTGTGAATCTAACAGAAGAAAGAGGCGCACAGACCTGCAGCCCGGACACAGGCAGAGCAACAGCCATCACAGGCTGCACAGACTGCAGTGGACGCACAAGCAACGAGCGGGATGAGAACCTTTCAGCTTCTTGTGAAACGGTTCCTGAGACTAAAAGCTTTTAAGTGGAAATATGCTTATTAAAGTAAAATAGACACAGGAGACAATAAACACAATAAAAAACAAAAACAGCTGCAGATTTATCCAGAAAGACATGCAAATGGATTCAAAATGAAAATAAATAAAGATGCAAAATAGGAGTGTCACTGTAGGCCGTCACTGTAAATCAAACTAGCAACAGTCCAGCTGTGGTTACAGAGTCTCTGACTGTTTTGACACTTTTGTATTTTGAGGGTGTTTTTTTGCAAAAAACGGGAAAAAAACCTGTAAACAAGTTGAAACTTTCTGTACGTCGATCACAATGACGTCAACTGTCACAGTTCTGGATGCAAACAGCCACAAATAGGTGCAGAAATTACAGGAAAAGCAAACTAATTTTAAAAAAGAGAAAATCAAGGCAAACGAGGACCAAACTGCAAAGACTCAAATCTGAATTGTTCTGCAGCTCCTTCCACGTGGGTGTATCGTTACCATGTGAGTGACGGCTGAGGGGCCCATTTCCTCATGATCCTGCCTGTAAGCATGACCAGTAACATAACCAGTAAATGCTTCATTTTAAACTTACACACTGAAGCTGGTTAGTGTTATCTAAAACCTGCTGGATCACGGCGTGGCTTCAGGCTCGAGGAAGCCAGATTATTAAACCTGTCTGAGCAGCAGACCCCCCCGACGCCTTTAAATGCCAGCGCTCTCACTTCAGGGGCTGGAAACATCTTTACAAAAGGCAAATCAAAAGAAAGAAAGAGGTGAGCTTATGACAAATCGATTTCAGGATGAAGCGCTCACTTGCTGCTCTGTTATCTCTCTGCAGATGTTGGAGATCAACACAACGCCAGTGGAGACTCTCAGGTTTGTATACATGGTTGTAAATACGCAGATACACAGGAAAGAGGCAGTTCCAACGCTCAAAGAAACCTTCACACACGAGCATCAATCTGCAGCAGCTTCTCCATAGAAGCAAACTTAAGACTGTTTTTAATCATTTTAGCATTAAAACACCCTTCCATAGTGAGGATGAGTAGCAGTCCTACTCGAGTCCAGTGCTTTGATTAACTGATCATCAGCAGGTGTGACCACCTCTACGAATGCAGACGTTTTGGCAGTTTGTTGGTCTGCAGCATTCAGCTGTGTGTTAACATAAGGCCACAATCTTCCCACATCCCAGCAAATTCAGGCCGTGCGGTGCTCAGAGAAACTGCCAAATAACCACAAGAGGTCCACCTCAGACTCTCTGTGTGTTTGGAGGGGTTGCTAAGAGAAAGACTCTTTGGTTTGCAAAGCTGCACCTGAACAAACCACAAGATGTCCGGGAACGATGTCCTTTGGACGGGCAAACCCATAATGCACAGCGACAGGTTTGGTGAAAACCAAACACACACCAAGTGTTAAGCACAGCTGTGGTAGGCTGATGTGTCCTAGGGTCAAATGTGAGGTCATCTGTCTGAGAGATACGGGAACAGGCAACAGGGAAATGATCCCAGGCACAGCAGCAAATCTGCAGAGTCAATAAAAAGAGTCAAAGTCCACATCTGTACCTGACTGAGATCCCGAGAGAATCGAATACCTGCAAACCTCAGAAAACTGAAGCAACATTAGAAAGAGGAAAGACCCAAAATTCCTCCCCAACAATGTTAGTGATGGTTAAATGACTACAAAAATGATCACTTCAGGTTATTGCTGCTAAAGGTTCATCAACCAAACACACCCAGAACAACAAGGCTGCAGTGAATCTTCCTCCTTCTTGTTAGCCATGGCTCACTTCAGTGGTTATTAGATGTACATGCAATAAAAACCAAATTGCATGATGGTTAAAACAAACAAACAAACACAGCTTTTCACTGTCCTCACTTCACCAATGAGCCCATTTTTATGATTAAAGATGCACAACAGCACATACACATGTGGTTGGACCCCACGTGGTCACTTGATGGTTAGAGGAAGATTTTTTTCTGCAGCTTTGAACACGTCTCACAATGATGATCATGTGCTGTTTTGGTCTGCAGGCTTCAGAGTCCTCTCAGAGGAAGCAGAGCACCTATGCCCCGCCCACCATGAAAGGTAAACACACAGCTGGTTTCAGCCTCGTCTCCACTGAGTTTGCAAAAATGTGCACGTCGTCTATAAAAAGGTATAAAAGCTCAATTTTCCCTTGAGTGCTGGATAATGAGGATTTATGTGCTCCGTCACGTCCGTCGTTCTAATAGCTGCAGTTTTGCTATAATTAAACACCATTAAGATCCACCTACAGTAGCACCAGACACAACACAGACACCAGCATTAAAAACACCAACTAAAAAGTGTTTTACAGAAGAAAAGCCCTGCTCTGTTGATGTCGCCTGAAAGATTTCTTGTGTCTCTTTGGCAACATCAGAATCAATTTAGGACAAGACGAAGGCAACAATCAGCCCGCTGCTGGAAAGCAACAGTATCAAATACACATTTTCTAGTCAGATTAAAAACTAGTAACTTGTCCTTGCATGTGCTTTTCTTTTAGTTTGTCTACTTTATTTTCGATAAAATTCCCAGATAGCCTTTAATGCCTGCGATGTCATTGCTTGCAGCTGTGTACACACCAGTGCACTCCCTCCTCTCTTGGGTTTCATGGCATCTATATGTTCTCCCGTTAGGATGCAAGTTCTGTTTGTTTTGTTCCACGTGTTTGTTGTTCTTTCCTCTGGTTTCCAGCCTGAGTTTTGGTCTCTTCAGCCTCTGGCCTGGTTTTTCCAGCTGGCAGCACGACAGACTAAAGATAGTCAGGGTTACTTTTAAGGGGTCGCTTTCTTAAATTGTGCTTTTGCTGTCATATATTTCTTGCCACGGTGGTGGATCATATTAAAGATGGAGAGAACTTTAAATAAAGAAGGCAGTGTGCGCTCACGTAATCTATGTGAGGCTTCAGAATGCTCTAAAGGCTTCTTTTCAGGCAGCCTTTTCTACTTAGTTCCTGACAAGATAAATAAGGATTATTTTGAACTGGGAATCATTCGAGATGGTTGTACAGGGACCAAATGGCTCGTACAAAGGGCCAGACACCTCCTACTCCTGAAGTACCTCCAACAGGATCCCCCAAGGGACATGGCCACATGTCTTCTTCTCCGTCCATAAAGCACATCCTCGAAAGGATAAAAAACTGGTCCTGCTTCCACGACCAGGACAAAAACCACAGTGTTCCTCCTGGATCTGAAGACAGCCTTGCTTCCACAGTACCCCAGCAGAGACTTTACTGGGAAGCCTGAGCTGTGTGATCCCCTTCTACTTAGAGCACACCCTTCAGTTCCCCTTCTCAGTGATGGGAACCACCACCCCCAGTCTGCCACTCCAGAGGCTCTGCCCCAGATCTCTTCATGGTGTTGTAGCAACATGTCAACCAATACAGCCCCACAACATCCAGAGCCTTCAGGAACTCATCCATCCCGGGAGCGCTGCTTAACTGCCCCAGTGACCTCACGGCAAGTGATGGGCGAGCCGTCCCAGTCGTGCCCAGACTCTGCTTCCTTTAGAGCAGATGTGTCAGTGGGATTCAGGAGGTCCTTGAAGCATTCCTTCCACTGTTCGACTACATCCTCAGTTAAAGTCAGCAGCACTTCTAACCCTACCCTAACACTGCTTTCATGTTCCATGGCCTCAAACTCCTACACCTGAGATTTTGCTTTAGCTGTCAGCTCCCCCACAGGCTGCCCAAGTCCTACAGGACTCCTTCAGATTGACAGCTTCCTTCATGTCTTGTGTCCACCTGTTGCATCCATGACTTGGACACAGTGTCTCCAGCCTCCATTGGAACTTTAACATCAAAGTTCTATTGCAGGTGGTAATTGAAGATCACCAGGCCTTAATCCAACTCACCACCATGTGGTGATCAGTTGACAGGTCCAAAGTGTCCAAATTGATCAATGAGCAGCAACACATGATGGCTTCCTATGCTCAAACACAGTGTTTGCAATGAGCAAACTATAGCTTGAACACAAGTCCAACACCACCACCTGGGTTCAGAAGATTTTTCCCAGTCACACTGTTGTTTTCCATGTGAACATTCTCAGCATCCTGTCCAGTGATTCCAAGAAGGCTGAGTACCCTGAACTGTCGTTTGGTGTATAAGCGCCAACGGCAGTCAGGACCCCATTTCCACTGGGGGGGGGGAATCTCCAAGGTACAGGCAGTGAATGGGGGAGATACAAGTATACCCACCCCTGCCCACCACCTCCCACTGAGGGCAGCCTCTCTTCCACAAATTGGTTCCAGAGCTGAGAGTCAGGACTCGTTCCTGGCCTGAAGGTGCAGGAAAATGACCCTCTCGTCCACTGGTGAAAACTCCAACAAACAGGCAGCAAACCAACGCGATACAAGGAAACTCGCTCAGCCCACCGAGGGCAACTCCAACTTTGGAGACGTGTTGCTGCCATCAAATTCAAAATGATCACAAATTTGTCATCACAAATGCCCGAGTTTGAGAAAGCTCCCCATATTCAAATATATTTTAATCTGATTGATGCTTTGATCAGAAGCACAAATTTGCAGTGATTTTTCTGAGCAGCTTCATTTGGCAAAAGCTGTCAACTCGGGCAGCATCTGATCTCAGAGCAGCTGTCTGAGGTCTTTAATCGCTGTGCGACTTTCCTGCTGCAGTTGTCGTCATTTTGTTATTATCATCCCTGGAGCTGAATAATTTATGGAACTATTACAGAGCTACCTGGAAAGTAGAAATCAGAGGAAGTGATGCAACTGCTGCAGAACAGGAGAGGCTGGCTGAGAAAAAAACGTTGTATTTTCTATGATGATTTTTTTTTTTATGTATCCAGGCATGACTGTGCTTTAGGAGGATGCCACAGTGCAAGTTTTATGAGGGAAAAAACAGCACATGTGAGTCTGTGTGCAGAGAGTGCAGCTCTGACTTGATTCCGGGAAGTGGAGACCATAAAAGCTTTTCTTTTATTGATCCCAGCCGAGCAAGCGTGTGTGTGTGTGTGTGTGTGTGTGTGTGTGTGTGTGTGTTGGGGGGGCTAATAGCCTCTTGAGTAACTGCCTTTGCACTAAACCCATAGCAAGCATTTCTCTTCTGTTGGATGAGGAAAGAATTTAGATTTATAATCTTTCACTGTGTGGTGCTGCATGTGTGTTTTTATTTTATTCTAATTATTTTGTCAGAATGGATTAGTTTCATAACGGATCATTATTACTACTAATACAGCAATAATATTAGTATTTATTAACTGCATTTTTTGCATTTTTCACACAAGTTTAGTTTTTAAAATTAAATCCTAATTTACTATATTAATCTTTGTGTGGGTTTGTGATGCAGAATTCTGACAAACCTTCAAATTAAATAAAGCAGACAAAGCGCCTTCAGGCTGTTGTGATTTGCTTCAATACAAATACAATTTAATTGAATAGCAAGAAAGATGCTATCTTCAAAATTTAAGTTTGATCCTGATGTGAGTGAACAAAACAGTTTTGCTCTCCTTCAGTTTCTACTTTAAAGCTCGTGTTATAGCTTTGGTTCTACTAATAATTTGACATTTGGTGCCTGTGGTTGGCGTTTCCCCACTAGAGGTGCTCTTCTCTCCTCAGAGCTTCAGTTGGGGGTGGAGCAACACCTTCTGGGGGCGGGGCTCTGTGAGACAGACACCGAGCTGAGTCCAATCACAGCACAGCTCTATGCCGCCGCTTCCATGTGGGCTAATCACAATGGGCCAGAGGAAGCCAATGGGAATGAAGCGAGTCTCCTGTTAGCCAATGAGGAGAGAGGAATGGCAGACAGCATAAGTTCAGGCGGTAAAATATGTTTAGCTGGAAATGCATGCACGCACACTGGCCAACAATATACTCCAAAAATCACCTCTTTTTTTTTCAAAGAAGTAACACAAATAAAGAGTTTACTCTCTTTGGCTTCAAGGCCAGTTCGTTTAATGGTTTCCACGGCAACTAAATGTTGGTAAATGCTTCTGAAGAAATAATAAAATTAACGACAGGAAGCATCAAACATAAATAAAACAGCATCGTGTTATAATCAAATTTTTTTTGGAGTAAACTGTTGGTGTCACACACACAGAATTCACACACGTGTTAATTTCACACAAACTTATAACAGAGTGGAGTTATCGGCAGCTGAAGCATCAGTTTATACTTAAAAAATCCAAAGCAAATATAAATATAATGGAAATAAATATGAAATAGGCGGGTGTTACGCTGCAGACACAGTGACAGCCGAAGACGCCACACATGAGATGTTATTACTTGTGTGCAGCCTTCCAAAAGACCCGAAAAACACCAAATAGCAGCAACGACGATGCGTTGGAAGGTATGATGCTAAATGGGTGAAACGTTTGCTCCAACAGAAAAGCCGCAGACAGCAGAGTTTCCCGCGAAGAGGAAGACCTGCACAAAACAAAGATCCAAAGTGCAAATGAGACGCGCAGAGAAATGGCTGCACTGGACAGTTTCCACTGTTGTTGAGACTCGACGAAGAAGTTCTGCGTCTGTTATGACTTCTGTACTTTCAGTGGCAGGTGCTAAGCTAGCACAAATATGAGCAGGTGTAGCCCACATGGGGACAGCACAGAGCATCACGGCATGTAGACGATGGTCTGCAAAGCTCTGTGTAGGAACAAAGTCAAACCCTGCTCGAGTCGCAGCCCAGCCAAGGCCTGTGCGTTCAGGCCTGGCCACCAGACACTTGCAAACAAGCTCCCCTAGCAGGTCAGGCTTTCTGCTTCTGGCCATTTCTGTTTCATTGAAGTCTTTCCCAATCACCCCCCTGTGGCCCCTCCACTGACCAATCATCCTCAGGAGATCCAGCCAGGAGCTTCTGTCTCCCAGGATCACCTCCACCATGAAAAGGTGGTTGATTCATGCTAAAAAGGAGGCAGTTGAGATGGTTTGGCATCTTCCCTTGGAGGTGTTCCAGTCATGCGCAGATGAGGAGACTGAGGTGTAGTAGAGAAATACACCTAGAATACCCTGTTCAGCCTGCCGCCGCTGCAGCCCAGCTTTAGATAAGCAGAAGATAACAGATGTATAAATGCAGAGCAAACACAGCCGACTGATTAGCCCAAGGACAGCACTGCCATGAAGCTAATGTAATGGGATGTAGTTAAGCGTTTCTGTTTCCAGAGCTCTGAGAATCTGTTTTGACTCAGTCGGTTCTGTCTTCTCTCCATCCTGCACGTCAGGAAAAGCAGCCGTCTCGGCTTCACTGGTGATGGCAGAGTCACGCAGAGACCAGAGAGTATAAATTCAAACGGCATCGATCACCACAGCGGAGATTCAATGCAGCGCCATAAATTCAGCCAATAACAGTCTGTCGGCTGTTACTGGCTGTGCTGCTCTTATCAGCCGCTGCAGGCTAGACCCGATGAAACCACCCGCCAGTAACCAGCTGGTGAGGAGAACATCCACCAGCTTAAAGAAGCGGACATACAGAGAGAACAGGAGCGCGTCTACGACAGCTGCTGCTTTCACTGCAAATCATTTACGTTCAAAACCCACAACTTCTGTAAAATAGTCACTGATACACACTAATCTGCACTCTGTGCTCAGATTATCATACTAATATGTTTTGAACTTTCTTGGGAAAACGCTACTAACATCACTCCTCTCTCTCCCTCTCTTTTCCTCTTGTGGCATTGCATGATATTCCACTTTTCCACGTTCTTCCGACCTTCCCTCTTCTCTTCCCGTTTCTCAGATTTGTCATGCGACCACAAAAAGGAAGCGTCCAGTCCCGTCTCCCGATAGCTGCCTTTCATCTCTTTGCTTCCCCCCCCCCTCCATCATCTTCCTCACTGGTGTTCACCATGTTCCACTAACACTGCTTCACTCTGCTACACCTGTATGCTGAATGCTCTGATTTGGTAGCAGCGCTCACTCGCTTTCATGCACACACACAAAGATTTTAGCTGAATGTACCAACTTTAAAAACTTTGGCTGTAAAAATAAAGATGTTATATTCAAGCACCTCTCTGTCCTACTTTCTCAAAACCTGTATTTTAGGCTACAATGTTGCCATATTTGGCCTCATGTCGAGTGTGTTCGAGCACGTTGAACACGTCTTATTCCTCCTGTAAACGTGAGGCCACACGGGGATGGGACGACCATTAAGAGATTAAAGCATTTAGATGTGCTGTGACCCGACTGTTTGGAGATCAACATCTGCATGTCGCTGCATTAACATCTGCAATGTCTCTGTGGGCTTTGAAGGAGTGTTTGGTTTATGCAACACGAGTCCTGGTGTTTTTAAATCCTTTTGCCCTGAGAGGAAAAAAAGAGAGGATGAGAAGAGGTGGATTCACCATCATAAATGTTATAAATGGTAAAATGTCCTCTGGTGCATCTTTGAACTTAAATCTGCGTCCTGTCACATGTACAGATTTTCAGATAATAACCTGATGACATCATCATATTTGACATGATAAGAAACTTGCACATCTGTCAGCTTCAGTTGCTCAACTCTGTTGTGAGATTTTGAAACTACTGGGTTAAAAAAAAGAACAGAATATTGTTGCCACATTTGTTTTCTTGATGGTGCTTTATCTAGAAAAAGTTGCCACAGATATTTTTGATTACTTCCAGTTGCAACACGATGCATAAACTCTGCAGGCTGCCAGGAAAACATCACAATTCATGTCCATGAACACAAATAAAATGTATTTTTTGCAACTATTTGACATTTTCCCGTGACAGCAGGCTGCTTTACAATACGCTGCTATTGCAGTGTCATTAACTTTTGCCTTATTCTCTCCCTGTAGTTCAGGTTTCAGCTCTCTGTGCTCAACCTTTCTTCTCTTTCTCCTCACCCTCCAGTCCCAACTGACAGCTGTCCCTCCCTGGCACAGCCAGAGGTCTCGTCCTCTTCTGGAGAAGCGTTTTAACGTCAGCCATCAGCTGACCAGCTTTTCTCAGTTTAGTCTTTGGTGAAAAAGAAAATAGTCCCAAAATGAAAGTTGTGCCGATGCCAGAGATGTAACCTCGCAGCTGGATGTCCTTCTAAAACATTGTCTTGTTGGACTTTTCTAGCAAGAAGCTGGTGTGTTGTTATATCATTATTCTATGATATTAACTTAATATCCCTAAATGAGAGAAGAGCAATAAACATGCCCCAAAAGTGTGACTGGGGCACCTGGCTTCCTGTTCTGATGTCTGTTTCTACCCCTGCTTCACAGGTCCATAATGATGACACTGGGGTGGAGGGGGGCTGGGTGAGGGAGGGGCGCACTAGTTATACAATAAATAAGCAAGAACCCCACTGAGACCAGAGGAGAGACAATAAAGAAACCACACGTGCAATGACAGAACAAACCTTTTAAAGTGCAGCTGCTTCAGTTTCCATTTGCTAAATCTGAAACTTTAAGGCTGAAGTCGTGCTGTGGTGCTCCTCTTACATTTTCAAACTTGGAAATATTGTATCTGATCATTAAATGGCAGTAGAGGGAATACTTTGAGGACCTCCTTAATCCCACAATTTCTGTAATGGAAGCAGAGTCTGGGGATGAGGGGGGAGACTCGCCCATCGCTGGGGGTGAGGTCACTGAGGTGTGACTCCTTGGTGGCAGATTTACCCTGAGCTCCTGAAGGCTCTGGATGTTGCAGGGCTGTCTTCATTGTCATACCTCTGCAATCATCATCAGTGCCACTCGAGTGGGTCACATTGTTAAGAAGGGGGACCAGAGGGTGTGCTCCGACTGTCGGGGGGATCACACTCCTCAGCCTCCCTGAACCTCAGATTCAAGAGGAACGATGGCGTTCTACGTCCTGGTCGTGGAAAACTGGACCAGCTATCTCCTCGAGGACATTCGAGTATATGTGGAAGTTTGCCCATCCAGTCGAATGTGTTTTGTGGACTTGGAGAAAGCATTTGACCGTGTCCGTTAGGGTATCCCGTGGGAGGTGCTGTGGGAGCATGGGGTGTCTGGCCTGTTGTTGTAGGCCATTCAGTCCCTGTACAACCACGGTGAGTTTGGTCTGTATTGCCGGCTATAAGTTGGACTCCTGTGGGTGTTGGACTCTGCCAGGGCTGCCCTTTGTCTCAGGACAGAATTTCGAGGCGTTGCCAAGTGGCGGAAGGCTTCTGCTTTGGTGGCCTCAGAATCTCAGCTCTGCTTTTTTGCAGATGATGCAGTGCTGTTGGCTTCATCAGCTGGTGGCCTCCAGCTCTGTATTCTCTGTAATATTGTATCATCTTTACCTTACAATATACAGTGGGCTGAGGTGACTGATTTTGTGCATTGTGAATAAAATGGACAAAGTGCTACACCCAGGCTGCGTATACTTTTATAATGGGTTTGTGTACTTGTGTACATTTGTCTTGTGTGTTTGTCCAGGTAAGCTGGAAAGCTCTGTACCAGAGGAAGAGGAGGAGGAGGATGGCGGTGCTCGGGATGATTAATCCAGCAGAGAAACCTCAGCACAAAACAGGCGGCCGATTTATTGTGGATATTCTGGACTCCAACTCAAGTCTAGCACCTACTGTCCGTGTCAGGGCATCTGCTGGTGGGAGGGCCGACCTGTGTCCAGGTTTTACTCACAGTAGCTAAAGAAACGTGTTAAACCAGCATCTCCCGCTTCCCTTTAAACAAACTGGAAACAACCGAGCCGACCATCACCTCACCACAGCCTTAAGACTAACATCCGAGTACGATATTATACATATGACCCAACACGATCAAAATGACCTGTTTCAGTTCCTAAATAAGGGCAGATTTGTCCTTAAACAGAAGCAACAGCTGACTTTGACGCACTTTTGGTGGGAAACTAAACATCAGGGTGAAGGAAATTTAAGGTATGAGGGAAAATTGTTGAAAATTTTATATCATGTTAGGTTTTACATTTAAATTTTAAGAAGAAAGAAATGTGGATACATTGGATCTTATATATAGTCAAAAGCACCCATTGATATCAGAAATTAAAAATTACTCAGTGTGGATACATTTATTCCCCATAATTAAAACAAATATAAACATTTAAATAAAAACGTTACCATCCAACTTCACCCATGATTAAGGATATTCTCAAACATGTATTTATATTGGTTTAATTTGTATTTGTAATACTTTCCCACCACAAGCTTTCATGTCCACTGTGGGACTGTTGGCAAAGCATCTCTGCACCACACAAACGACCTTCAGTTTAACCCGAGGTTGTTCTGATGGGTCGAGCATGAAGGAATTTTTTCATTTTATCTAACTGGAAAAGTACAAAAATAGAGAATAACGATGGCCACACTCAGGTGCAAAGGTCATTGTTTTTTCCCCTTTTCATTTCCTGTCTTATTAAATTACATGCCAAGAAAAAGATCTGTTGTTACATTGTAATTTCTTATTACTTTCCAGCAGTTTTTTTTTTTTGTTGTTGTTGTAAATGTAAACTTATCATAGCTTCTCATCATTTTCAATCGCCTAACTCAATGAACGGTTTCTGCAGTCAAGCACTTGAAATCCTCTTTTTAATTTGCTGTAATTATGCATCATCAGTCTACGCTTTCAAACACACTTTTTAATAAACTGCATTTCTGATGAGAAATTACTTAATGTACAATTATATCATGACCAACTTTTTAATGGGAATTGTTTTGCTTTAAGTTGGATTTCTGGTTAATTTGTATATGCAATATATCTAATTGGTACTTATAAATAACAGCAATAACATGTCAAAGTTGAGATTATAGGCTTCTCTTAGACACCAGGAAATGGTCTTCCTTATTAAGCTTCCATGGGTCGCCCCCTGGTGGCTTTTGTATGACACAACAACACTGAATTTAAGTAGACACCAAAATTTTTTTTTGCAACTCCATAAAATCTTGAATAAATGCGTATAAAATAACACTTGTATTTTTTAATTGGATTAACTCAATGGTGTTATTTAGAGAAAACCAAGTTTTTATATTGTAATACAATAAGCAGACTTGCATACATGTAGCTGTAAATACTAATTTCGGCACAGCTGTTGGGATGCGATGCCGACAATTTTCTAAGTGGCTTTTACCCAAAAAGCAACATCTTGTTAACATAAGCATTTACATATTCATATTTGGAACAGTTTGGTTTGCTGTAGAGCTTCGCAGGAGCAGCCAGGATCAGAGTCCTGAGTGATCACCTGTCTAAGCTCAGTACTTACTGGCTTTCAGCTCATTCCAACGCAGGCAGCGGCACACACTCAGTTCAGGTCTGACACAGCCCTAAAGTTTATTTTATTCATGTCATTTAAGTTACAAGTCGGAATCAGAAACACAAAAGGAAAAAAAAAAGAAAAAAAAAAGGAGGTTAGAAAGTAAAACAGCAACCATTCCACATCAAACAGCAGAATGTGTCCACGGATCTGTCCTCACGCGCTCATCGTGCAAACTACTGATCCTGCTGCACACTGTAAACACCACTCAGCTTTTCAGCCGCTTCCAGATTCAACTCCAAAGTCCTAAGTAGTGTGCAGGATGACCTTCCAGACAGAGCCCTGGGGTTAGTATCACATCAGCAAAGGGCTAGCATCAGGTGAGTATGGTTTGTGCCTCATTATGAAGCCCTTGCCATGATTGAGGGGGAAGAAAAAGAGATCAAACAACTTTTACAGAGTGCAGTTTGTCCTTTAAGGTCCTGCACAACCATCGCAGACGTTGGTGGACGCCCCTCCGAGCAGAGAACGTCTCGCTGAGGGTGGATGATAATTTATTTTAGCGTCTTATTGCAGCTCCAGTTTCTTATTAGTGTTACGCTGTAATTGCCTTCTGATGAGGAAGTGGCTACAATGATCTCAGCATTAAAGTTAAATATTCATATAACCTGGGGTTAGAGGGTCAGCCATCATCAGCTGCTGCCAAGGTGCCACTGAAGCAAGGCATGCCTCCCCCCAGCTGCTTCAGTGGGGCTTTTTCCAGGATCGTTCTGATTAGAGGTAATTCTTTAGCACCTACTGAAGCTTCAGCGAGGGGGGGCGGGGTCTACGGGTGTACCAAGTGTTTTCTTTTGTTCCCACAGTAAAAGTTTGAGAGCTGCCGCAGAGTCATCGTCATGGCGACAACTCCCAACGCTTTCAAGCCCCGATACACATTTCTTTTTAAGCGTCAACACATTTGGCAAATCGTCATTGTCGTCATCGTAAAAATAAAACATGAACATTAAAAACAGACAGCTTCACATCAAAGTAGAATACAGATATTATATCTTTACCCACAAAATGCTCATGTTACGACTAGCTAGAAAAAAAGAAAGAAAACATCACCATGTTATACAAGAGAGTGTGTGTGTGTGTGTGTGTGAGACATGTCCGAAGATTAGTGTTTGTAACCGTAGATCTGCTCGGGATGTTCGTGTATGTGTGTGTGTGTGTGTAAACTTACATTAACGAGCAACTTGTCTTTCAGTATCAACACAGGTATCCCCCCC
>VOQJ01023743.1:15268-28110 GCA_015052665.1 Apistogramma diplotaenia | reverse complement strand
GCCAGCTGGATTACTGAGTAATCGGGGCGGGTTTGCAGGAAAATTTGGGCAGAGCTCAGCCTGCTGGAACGTGACCAACCTTTGAAGCGCCGATCAGGATCCATCGCCACTGGGAAATAGGAGGAAAATGGACATTTCGCTACATAACGTCACTGAAATCAGAAAAACTGGGAAGCGCTGACGTTCTCGGGGTAACACCACAACCTGGACCCCGGGACTCGGTTCATGCACAGCATGGAGGGAGTCCTCCAGCTGCTGTTTCACAGTAAAAGCTGTGTTTCTTGTATTAATGCACTTCAAACTGAGGTGCAGTTTAACGTTTGGCGACGCGAAAAGCGCTGAACGAACCTGACGTTTCTTCTCTTCGTGTTTAAAGTTCAGCCAGTTTTAAGAACATGACGCCTGCACGTGAGCGCAGACATGGAGCTCGTCGGCTCGGGCAGGTAACGAGCTCACAAGAAGACGATCAAACCAGTTCAGTGCGATAATAACAGGGAATTTTAGCGCAGAAATCACAGGTAATCACAGCTAATCTGTTCAAAAACAGTAGTTAGCTGCTTCCATGAACGCTCAGCACTGTTTGTTCCCTCTTCTCCCTCTTTGTCACACTGAGCCGTACCATCTACTAATCACTCCACAACATTAAACATAAGCTTCTCCCTGTGTGAAATCGCTCCTCGACTGTACTTTTCCTGCACCGAAGCGACTAAAATCTCTTCGGTTTCAGCCGCGAGAAACAAAGAGGGCGGCTCAGGTTTCCTCCTCGCTGAAAGACAGCGCGCACACGCCTCCCTGCCAAACCAAGGAGAAGGCTTTCCCGCAGCAACACTGACTCTCATTCATGAATATAATATGCGCTCTGTCTCATTCTTGGATTTACAGCCTCCATCCAAATCTCACAGAACCAACACAGATAAAGAGGCGCATTAATTCAATTAGCAAATTACATTTTTTAGCAGGTCACAGAATCAAAAAGAGGGGATTTCATTTTTTTCATGCACTTCACTTCATTAAATGACTGAGATATGATCAAAAGCTGCAAATGACATTACCCAAATATGCTCAGGTGCCTGGACAGCCCTGCACAGGGACTCTGTGCACTCCTTTAACCAGCTCAAACACTTGTTCCTCGTGTTAAAACAAAGAGCTTAGATGGAGCACGTCACTGACGAAGAGCTTGTGTGAGTATCATAATGAACATATTATTAATGGTCCAATTAGAGATTCAGACAGTTGTTCTTTGAACGTGGAAATACAGACGTCTCCTGCACACATAAATAATGAATACAAGCAAAACCACAACACACAGATTATCTTTGACTTATTAACATGAGCCCCTGCAGCACCTACCAAAGCTCTCAATATGCCCCGTTACCCAAAAACAGCATTCAGGACCCCCCCAAATGTGCTCTCACAGCAGGGGGGAACTTAAAGCACAGCACACTGGCAGGTCTGTGCTCGGCAAGTGAACCGCGAGCGGGTCCAGTCAGATGGTAAACAGCAGGAGTGGGTTTGTTTATGCCGCTCAGCACTGAGATTAGTAGGTGTGCAGACAAACAGACAAATTTGGTGCACTTCGGGGGGGGTCACATGTCGGTGTCTCGAGGCTGCTTTCAACAATCAACAATGCAAAATGTGAAATAAACAAAACAAAGTTGCCATGACAACAGAGACGCCGGGAGCCACGAACCCAAACCGAGGCGGGCTCATAAAGCTGCAGCACTCCACGAGCGGAGCTTACCTGACACAGGTGACAGGACCATGCCCCCCGACCTCTGAACTTCATCAAATTTACTGAAGATGACGTTCAGCCTGCACACAGAGAGGGAACAGACGGTCAGCACCGGGTTTAAAGAGCCCGCTGGCTTCAGGCCTGCAGAGCGTCCTCTGAAAAACAGAAAACTGGCTCATTTCAGGCTCCCCAGAGAGCGTTTATATAGGCCAAAGTAACAGCACGCCGCACTGAGTCTGAGCATCCAAAAATACACATGCGATGGCGGATATTATTAGAACAAACACAGATATTATCACAATGTCACTGTCACGTCTGCTGCCCCTGACGGACACCGTGAGGAGACAACATCCATCGTGTAGAGGACCTGTTTTATCTTAACAATCGGTTACTGTTTGTGAGGTTCACATGGAAATATGTGGCCTAAGAAGCTATTTCCTGACGGGAGTGCGGAGCGGAACAGCTCGCAGCTGTTTGGCATTTCTCTGGTCTGTGGAGATGAAATCATCTGCTGGTTAATCAGACACCGATTGAAACAAACATCAGTCAATTAATAAGATCAACCACGGCCAATCAGTGACTCTGAAGTGAGAACCACACGAGCCTGAGGTGAAGCAGTTCCCACTCTTCACATCCAGCATCAGACAGCCACTCACACTTTACAGTTCTTTCCCACTGCTGACAGGACATGAAACACAGTTAAGACAGAAAATAAAGAATAATGAGTCATTTCTGGCTTTCGTCCATCAGGGTCTTCTTTCTTGCAGTACCTTGAGGGCCCAGCAGGGGGCTGCAGCCTACGCTGTGGGGATGGCTGAAAGAAAAAAAAGCAGCTCCGGAACATACGACAGCTAAAACACAGCAGAGTGAGCGTGCACCACCGAGCGTGTGAACGCACCGTGACTGAGGCAGGCCCTTCTTCCCCAGGTCGATCCGCACTCGCTCCCCCACGTGGCGGTAGATCTCCACCAGGCAGTTCATGGCCCCGTCGCGCACCTGCAGGCCGACAGGTAAACGTCACAGGTGAGCACAAACTGTCCATCAGGCAGCGCACTAATGATGTAACACCCCCCCCTCCCATGATGCTATTTTGCTGCTATCACAGCAGAGAAATGCTTGACTCTGCTGGTATTAGATGATCACTCTGCTATATGTACAACAGCTTTAATAAAATGTTGTTGACACATTTATTTTTCTCTCTTATTTTGAAAGAGGCTCCGGGTTTCACCAGTTTAACTCGTGCTCATTGTTTTGTGGCGTTTAGATGCAGATTAGCAGCAATAAACAAACAGCGACTCTAAAATTAACCTCTGAACTGTGTTTCTCTCGTTTGTCGTCCTTTCAAACAAAGCGAACTTTAAATCTGATAACGGCTGTGAGGACGAGGGCCTCGCTGAGCACGCGTGAGTGTGTTTGGCTTTGGGAAAGGGAAGTTCATGGGCACGGCTTCCTGTCCTCGGGAGGAAGTGTGATTGCGGTGATGACGAACTAACCGGGAACAACAGGCTGAGTGCGCGGCGGGCAGATGGGGGATCCGATAGCTGCAGAGGAGACCCCAGAGCTGCAGGATCACAGGCTTCATCCCTGTAAAGCAGCTGAAGGATTCGTCTGAGCTGTGCTGTAATGCTTGTACTCCACCAGCAGGGGGCAGTCAAAGACCAAGAATACTGTTGATGTTTGTCATTCAGCTCCTGTTGTTCAGCTGCATGTGGAAGAAGCTGGCTGGATCTGAGCACCAAGTCATTTCACTTTTTACACTTTGAAAGACGCATCATGACACTATTTCATGATTCACTGATGAATTATTGTAAATTTGATTTTCTGCCTTTTTAATGCAACTGAATCCAGCGTTGCCTGAATCATAGCGTCGCCTCGTGAGCGAACTGTGTGTGTGTGTGTGTGTGTGTGTGTGAGCAGGTCGTACCTGACTCGTGGGATCTCCCAGGAGGCTGCAGATGTGAGGAACGATTTTGCTGAGCGTCAGACTCTGAGAGCCAAACCTGAAACAGCAAAACACAAACGTGTGGATCCTGAGTGAAACCAGCAGTTTCACTTTGAATAAAGCTTCCAGCATTTTATTTTGAAAACTTCAGAACAATTCCAGGGTCCAAAGAAGCGCTACGCCCACAGTGACATTAGAAATCCCTCCCAGTGCTTCCATCAGAGCTTCATGTAAGTACTGCTGAATGTGCACTTACACGTTTAAAGTGGAGATGAGGCAGAGGCAGAGCCCCTCTCTGCTCCTGTTGTTCTTGTGCTTGAAGCCTCCCATCATTCGCTCCCACACGTACTGAACACAGAACACAAGACATGTTGGGACTTTTCTACTTCACTGATAGCTGTGTTTGTGCTGTCTCTGTTGGAGGCTGCGGTGGATAAATCCCAACATGTGGAAATGTGAGTGTGGACTTTTACTGTGGGTTTCCCCCCCCCAGCTGTGCTGTGCAAAGCTGTGAGACCACATCTGATCAGTCAGCACCAACACGTCGTTATCAGACCATCAGCTATGGTTTAGTTTCTTTCAAGAGGCTCAGCAGCTCTCAGGACCCACAAACAGACACAAATGTAAAAATATGTTCCTAGGCGACTCTCGTGTGATCACTGGGACCAAAATATAGATGATGAGAACACATTTGGTCTCCAAAGACTGCCAGGTTTAAGCTTGCAGGTGCTGCTGTGTACCTGCGGGTTGGCAGCCTGGTCCATGATCTTCAGCAGAAGCGCCTGGTCCTGCTCTCGGACTTGGTCCTTGGCGTCTCCCAGTCGGTCGATGAGGCTTGGCAGGACTGGGAGGAGGACGGAAACAGGAAGGTTGAACACGTTAATGAGACGCAACAGGGTCTCCTTGTTTGTTTGCTTAATCATGTTTAAAATAAAGGAGGAGAAGGAAAATCTTTGGTACCAAGCAAGAAAACCTTGTAAACCGCCCCCTTTGTCTTTGGCATTTTGGTTTATCAATCCAATCTATTTCCTCCCATGAAAAACAAAGTAGCCTTAAACTTAAATGCAATATGAATTATATAAATATACACACAGGTTTGTAATGAAAATACAATATAAAAGATGCATTAAATGTTAAATTAAACTATTTTTACATTGATACAAGTGAAAGAAAAATGTAAAAAAAAAGTATTTTATATTTATTTTGTAACATTTTAAATACTGGAGAGAATTACAGAGTTTTTAAATGCAGAAAACATGTAGAACTAACACAAACAAGTCAAAGTAATCCTTAAAACTGTGATAAAGCCGATGTTTACGTTCTGATTGTACAGTATAATGAGGAGCGGCTCACCAGTTCCAACCTGTGTCCTGAACCGCTCCTGCAGCCGGCTGACCAGAGCCGACAGAATATCCATCCCCAGCAAAACCACCTGAGAAAAAAACACACACAAAAATATCACACAGGGCGAGAGAGGCCCCACCTCCCGCATGGAGGCGCTGCCGCAGCTCCACAGCGCCGCGGCAGCACGGTATTTGAATATGCGCTGCAAGGGATTATGGGTAACAGGGAAAACCAAGCGGTTTCAGCCCCAAAAAGATGGAAATCACTCAAATAAAAGCTCTCCGTGTATCGGAGCTGTGAGGAAACACTGTAACCTTCGCTCCAGCGCACTGAGACTCAGACCTCACGCAGAACCGTGAGTGAAGACGCTCTTCGGACGTTACTACCGGAGCTTCCGGAACAACGTGGACAACTTTCCTTGTCATGGGGTGGTTTGGGAAGCTCAATGAACGTATAGTGAGAGTTTCCCTGCTGACACCATATCAACACATACGCACCACCTGAGCCTCGAGCTCGGGCCCGGTGCAATTTTTGGAACCTCTGAAACTGTGAGAGAAACTGCAAGTATAACCGAAGCGACCGCCTCTTCTATGGCGCCATCTGCTGGACGGTAGCCGGTACTACTCCGAGACCCGCACACACCATGGAAGACGTTTCTAATTGTAGCATGTTTCTACGTCATAGCACCATAAATACACTCGTTACATTTAAACTCCTAATACTGTTACATTTATTTCTTCATTTTCATTTAATTTACCTTCATTTAAGTTTCCTTTACCTTAATAACATCTCACACTGTATTCATTTACATTTGTTACATTAAGATCTTTGTTGTATTAAAATGCCTGATTTTGTTTTTCAGTGCTGCAAACAAGCTTCAGTAGATTTCTAATTAATTTTGCTCCTTGTGTTTTCTGAGCTACTTTGTTTCCTCATATTGTGTTACATATCTGTTAGTTTCACTATGCTATTGTTACCTCAGGGAGCTACTTTTTGTTTAGTTTTATTCACCTATGAGTTCGACCAGAAACAAAGAATACAGATATATAAAATGACCTGAAACAAAACAAACTCTTCATCATTAGTTCATTGGCTTTATTTATTTTTTGTTTCGTGTTGAGTTTCTATTTTCAGTTCAGTTTTACCTGTTTTAGTTTAATTTATTCCTTTTTTAAATTTTAATTAGCTTCAGTTTTGTTTATTCTGTGGCAGGTATTCACAACAGGTGTGACACTGAGACCCCGTCTCAATAAATAAAACCTGCTCAGGAGAATAATGCTTGTTAAGATTTGTTAGAAACACTCAGTGTCTCAGTGTTTTCTTCTCTTACGTCTTAAATCACTCAAAAACTACGACCATAACAAATATCACACTTTATCCACCAGGCAGACCAAGAAATCAATGTGGAGATGAATCTAAACCCGTCTCTGTTACAGGGTAATAAAATAAATCAGTGTGAACACTCTCCTGCTGTAAGACACTGCCCATAAGCAGCCTGTATTTATCACTGGCTGGACAGCCTTTTAATTTACACCAGCGGCCTGTGATCGATTAACCAAAGCCATTATCCTAACAGCTCATGAAGGAGCCCTCCTCCTCCAGCTTTTTCTAGCCCCAGCCGCTCTGCTAACAGCGGAGGCCGGCAGGAAGCGGAGTCTCTGTCAGCCCTGTTGGCTCGCTCACACAGAGGAGGAAACTGGGCTAATGGCTGCTGGTAAATTAAGCTCACAGCCACCGCCTCCCCGGCCTCATTTCGGCCCCGTAGACGTCACGCGACCCGTCGGAGGAGGCTGCGTGCGCCGAGTTAAACGATGCCACACCAGACTCCAGAGGAAAAACGTGGCATTTTAAGACTGAAAGTTCAGCAGCTCAAGACGAGCTTCCAATCGCAGCGCCTGCTGATCTTTAGCAGACAGCTGCAAACATCTGTTTCATTCTCAGCTGCTCAGGAACAAGTGCGACTTCCAAACAGACACTGAGTGGAGCTTCACAAGAGTCAACTCAGAGTCCAGTTCATACTGATTTTGATGCATATTAGGGGCCATCATCATTTCTAACGCAGGGCTTTCCTGCTTATAGAAGCACAGCAAAGTCTTTAATCAGCGGCATTTCATCCACTCAAGCAGAAAACTCATTTTGGGGCAGAAACTCTTATTAAATCAGGTGTCACTGACCGATCATGCTTACACTCATCCTCCACCCCCACTGGCCTATACCGAGCCTCACAATGTCTAACAATTATAACAGCAGAACTGCTCAGTTATCAGAAGTTATTACAAGAAGCAGAGCAGCAGAAAAAAATGGTAAAATTATCAGTTAAATCCATCATCAGGACTTTGGGGTCAGGAGCCTCAAAACTGGCCTTTGTTTTATGATTATTTGACTGTTTTATAAATGATCTGCTTTTATTGAGGCATGTTTTCAAAGGCCATCGTGCTGCCTGTTGGGCTCAGTCCAGTACAACCAACAGTTTGATTAATATGCCCACGTGAAGCACCAGCTGAAAAACGAGGGGAAATACTGACGTTTTCCTCTATAATCTTTGCAGGCTTCGAGCAGGAGAAGTTGTGCCAGAAACACTTTAAAATGACACAAACATAAACAGCAAACCGCTGCTGTTTTGCATATTTGTGAAGTCAGCACAGCCCTGTCCTCCTCAGCACTGCTGCACTACAAGGTGACATCACCAGCTTAAAGCACTACTCCCGTCTCTAAGTATTGATTAAGCAGCGTTCATGTACAGCATGCTAATCGCGCACCACGGGAAGTGGACGGCCTGCAGCTGAAGGTAGACAGGCACATGTGGGACATCCCCGAGGACGGTTTATCCCCGAGAACCAGCATCGAGTGGTTTCAGGATCAAACACACACACACGAGGGCCAAAGCATCTACTAACAGAGGCAAAAAGACTCACAACATACCAGCTTACAAAGCTATAAACGAGCTAATAATGTTTCTCGAGTCGATTTGCTTCTATTAAACATGAAGTATGGATATTCTGTTCCAACTGGCACCTCAAACAAAACAATATGAACCCAGGAAGTGTTCAAATATTCTCATAAGGCATTCATGATCATCTTCTAGAGTCATTCCAAGAAAGAAGTAGATGATTTGGTACTAATCAATAACAGCACAGACACTCCTCACTTAGCTCTTACTGCAAAAGCACATCTTTTATTAACAACCTAAAATAGCCTTAATGTCAGTCACTGCTCAGGAGATCAGCTGATATTACAAAGACGTGTCATTTGTCAGCAGGAAACCAAACATTACGACACACATGGAGGTCAAAGATAACAGAATACACACTGCGCTTGCATTAAGTGGGGGCTGGTTTAGTCAAATGAGATTTTATTGAGCTGTTTAAGCTGTTATTGCAGGTTGGCTTTAATACTTTTGGTTGCCGTAACACAGGAGTTCCCCAGTTTTATAGATGAAAACTGGGAAGTTCCTTCCTAAAATGCTCAACCACAGAGTGTGTCAGAGGGTTCGTCCGCATGTCAAATATCGGTGCTGCAGAAATATACGCAGAGCAGAATCAAAACAAAGAGGAGCATGAAGGGAATACTCATCTGAATGGACTCAATCTGTAGTTGCAACTATTTTTAGGGCATTTCTAGAGCCAACTAAATAAAAGCACCACACCCTCAGTAATGCAACAGCTGCGGCTGAAGCGCCGTAGTCAAGAGCATGCTGACAGGTGTCCACCCCCACCCTGCCGCAGCGCTCTACCTGCTCCACTCACCTTGAAGTTGCTGGAGTTGACCCAGGAGCTGGCCACGCAGTCCACCATCCTGTCCAGCATGCTCTGGTCCTGCTCCAGCTCGGGTGACCTCTCCTCATCCAGGATCAGCTCCATGACTTCCTGGCCCACCTGTAGCCTCTTCCCCAGGTCCTTCTGCGTCACCTGCTCCAGCATATACTCCATGCTCACCGACTCCACCTCCTCCTCCATGGCTACAGGAGGTAGACTTCCCCAGGTGGTCTTTTATTTTCCCCCACCTTCCTCCTCCTCACCTGAGGTCCACCAGAGGTGTTACAGTTGGCAGGACCTGCTGCAGGATTGTGCGCACGGCTCTTGCTCTGTTTAGGAGGCAGTTAATGTCGGAGAAGGAGTGATCTCCAGGTGGTTCCGGGCGGTGCGCTTCATTCTCCTGTGCGGCTTTGCTGTATTTTAACAGGGGGAGACAGCGAAAATTAAACCCAAGTTTCCACAACTAGCACACTCAAATTAGAGACTTCACCGTCACACCGAAGCCTTGTGGCTTTCAGGTCCTAATGTGGAGCCGCAGTGCCTCTCTGAGTCCGGCTGAGGCCCCGTTGAGTGACGCTAACACAGGTGACCGTTAAGTTAGGTGTCAGGACAGTTTATGGAGCTGTTAGCTTCGGCGGCTAGCTCGCTGCTAGCCTGCTTTTATCCAAAATACAGCCGAGCTGGTGTTAGCTGTGCGTGCTAATTCAGCCCTGTTCTCCACGCCGGAGAGCCATGAACGACCCTAACGCGTCTCACCCGCTCCTGACGGGTTAATTAACTAGTTATTAATTCAGTGACCGGCTGTAAATTCACTCACCGGATGGACTGACTCGTTCCCAGGGAAAAAAGTCAGAAGTGGCGATGCAACCTCCGGCCACAAACTACCGTTACTTTTCCTCCGCGGGCTCAGTGATTGTTTCCTTGCTTATGAAATCTAAAGCTACTCGGCGCTCACGCCATTTCGGCGCCTCTGACCCTCACCTCTCTGACTAACGGGATGTCCGCTGTTAATGAAAAGGGGAACAAAATTATTTGCCGTGGTTAAATCAAATCATGACCCCTGCCAGTCGCCGTAGAACCTTGCAGAAATGGAAGATGAAGCCGCAGAACGAGGACACCTGCTGGCTGGAGCGCGCAACTACACATGGAGCCTTGCAGGTAGGTGCGAGAGAGAGTCGGGAAAGGTGGGTGCGCTCTCTGCAAGCTGCAGGCGACCCTTCCAGACATTCATAGGTACAAGTGTCAAAGTCGAGAGGTGTCATTTTCATTTCTGGAGCAAGCCGGGCCCCACGTGGCTCCGCGATCACAGCAAAAATCATTTATTTTACGGTGAACGGGAAGCTGGAGCCCACTGCTCTGCTGCAGCTGTCAAAGGTAAGAGAGAGGGCCTGCGGTTCGAATAGGTTATCTCAAAGCTTCAGCAGCGAGTAGTGTGCACTTACAGTTGTGTTTCAAACGTTTCAGATCATCAAACTAATTTTAAGATTAGACAAAGATCCGTTCACCTCACCTCAAGTTCCTCGACTTGAGGTGATCCCATAGGATGATGGAATCTACCAAATTCAAAATTACCCCCCTTATTATTTCTGGCCAGTTGTGTATTCCCAACTAAAGACTCCTACAACATGTAGTTTCTTTATTTTGCAGTTGGGGGCAGCACTGAGTCTCTGTTGCTGTAGCTCTCTGCAGGTGACGGAGGAAGTGCGAGAACATCTAAAACATCTAACAGTCACAGACCTGTGTGTGTGTGGTGCTGACAGGCAGTGGGAGGAGGCAGAGATGCTGCTGCTGCTCCAGGTCATTTACACCGACCTGGACTTCCTGACAGCGTTCGACCTGCAGAACTTCCTGTTTGAGGTGCACTGCCACTACAACAGCATCCCCTTCCACAATTTCCAGCACTGCTTTTGCGTCACCCAGATGGTACGAACAGGAGGAGGGAAGCACCTTTACCTCAGAGGACTCTATGGAAGACATAAAAAGCCTGAAATGGAAATCACATTGCAGTTATGTAGCTTTTAAAGTGTAGTGAGCTTTGTGGAGGTCAAGAGCTCTTTTGCACCTGTAGTGCAGGGTGATGCTATGCAAAGGTTTCCTGATGCCGCCGTAGTTCTCGGGCTGATGTGGCTCACAGACCTCAATCGACCTGCTGATCATGCTGACCTCAGCTCTGCGCCATGACCTATTCCACCCCGGCTACAACAACATCTACCAGGTGAAAACATCAAGCTGGTGGATTTGGAAAGTGACCATATGAAAACTAAAGGGGTCCAAGTACGGATCCCTGTGAACACAGAGACAACCACACCTAACGAACATGAGCATGAAGGCAGCAGGAAGCAGAGGAAAATCCACACAGGGAGGCCGGAGCTGCCCAGTTCATTTCAACGCAGGTTATGTAGCACCATATTACAGCAACAGTCACTTCAGGGTGCTCAGGAGGTCCGAACAGGCCACCTTCTTCTAGAAGGCCAAACTGAGGGTGCAGGAGCGCCATCTGCTGGACTGAATTAGCAGTCAAAGTGAGATTTACACATTATTGAAGAGACAGTCTTTATTCTGAGGGTCAGTCAAAGGTTTTATTGATTCTTCAGTCCCTTAATTTACTTCCAAAGCCCACAAATAAAAGTGCAGATGTGATTTCTACCGATGCGTCTCATAACTCATTTAGCATCCAAATAAAACATTTAATCAGTTTCAGACAAGATAAAGTTAATGTAAAAAGAAATGCTCACAAGAGATGTCTAGTATTTACACCACAGAGAGGTTTCCAGTACATTCTACTGGCATTCCCAAAGACAACAGGGAACGACGCCCGCTTTCCCTCAAAGCTTCCGGTGTGCAGGGTCACAAACATCACCAGCACTGACCTCTCTGGAGATGATATCATTACCTCTGTGAGTGTCCGTGTCTCACACAGACCACGTTATTAGCTTAAAGGACATCAGCTTCAAAGTGCTAAAGCAGCATCAGTCACAAACATGAAACCGCTGCTTTAAAGGCTCCCACGTTTCTCTCATTTAAATTCTGCTTTTCCTTTGATTCGAGGAACTGAGAGCGACAAGCGAAGAGATGTTTATTTGGCCTTTCGTTTTTGGGCAGCTACTGACTGGACGTGGCAACATTTTCCCTTTGCTTCGTCTCTACATGCAGTTTGATTGAAAGAAGAGACCTCAGCTTTTTTTTTTGAAAGGGTGCAGACTAAAACTAAGCCTCGGGAGCTTTTAGATCAACTAAAGCCGGTTTCATTATCTGAAATGTGAACTTACAAGGTGCAAACAAAGCTCCCCGACTCCACCCAAAAGAAATCAGATACATCCCTGTCTTAAATTTGAATGATTTCTCCTTCACGGGTGGCTCCTTGTGCAGCTGTGGGCCGCTCCCAGCATTTACACATGCAACTGCCTCAAAGTACTTTGGGACACCTTCAAAGCTGAATTTGTTTTTGGCGATCAGGATCAAAACTTTCACGGGTAAAAAGCCAATCAAAGCACCTCATCGGCAGGATTAAAGAGAAGAGTCTCTTCAGCTGCAGAAAAGCTAATAAATACACATTTAGATCATTAATATAAAATACAAATCTACAAACCAAAGAAATCTGATGATGGGTTAAGCGACCCAGCAGTGCATACAGTTATGAAAGGTAAAAATGCACTTGCAACAGCAATTTAAAATGACTGGAAGCAAGCCAGAGGCACACGCGGATCCTCTTTAAAATAATAAATAAAAATCAGGTTTGCGTTTTGATTCTTACAGGTGGAGTCGCAGTGAGTTCACCTCACACATCCCTTGTGCAAAGACGGGCTGATAATGAGAAGAACATCCAGTGTTACAGCAGGCTTCGAGCCAGCGGTTGATCAGCGGTTAGCGTTAGCTTGCTAATTAGCATCAGCATGCTAACGCTAACACGGCGCACTTCACGCGCCGTGCTGAAATGTTTTTCTGGCTACAAGCCTGTACAGTGTTAGCTTAAAAACAAACAATAAAAACAAAGTTTAGTGTTTCAGGGACGACCCCCCCCCCCCCCCCCCCCACCCACACAAGACCCTACAAATCAACCACCTTCACA
>VOQJ01023741.1:4146-14921 GCA_015052665.1 Apistogramma diplotaenia | reverse complement strand
GTTCATCATGGGAACCCCCCAGCACGGGGTCAATTCCCCAAAGAGAAGAGAGCGGGGGAGACAGAGACCAGGGATGTGTGTGTGTGTGTGTGTGTGTGTGTGTGTGTGTGTGTGTGTGTGTGTGTGTGTATATATAGATATAGATATATAAAATGTGTGTGTATATGTATGTATGTGTATATGTGTGTGTGTGTGTGTGTGTATGTGTATATATATATATATATATATGTGTGTGTATATATGTATATATATATATATATATGTGTGTGTATATATATATATATATATATATATATATATATATATATATATATATATGTGTGTGTGTGTGTGTGTTGCTGAAGATATCTAACTTGTTCAGCTTTGTGTGCTGTTGTTTTAGTGACTCATGTGTTGAGCAGCCTTCACCAGTGAAGCCACTGGGACACAGACATACAGCAAGCGAGGATCCTAAACCACAGAGGTTTGGATCACAGGGGACTACAGAACAATAGGCATTAAATTTAACACAAGTAATTACACAGCTACACTGCTTGAAAAATAAGGTTCTTTCCTAAAATATGAGCCATGTGAACAGCAGCAAGGAACATACCTTTCTCCGCTTCAGGCTCCTCCACCACAGCAGGAGTGATTAATGACACAGATGGCACTGTGGTTGGGCTGGTGTAGTCTGCATCTGGAGTCACAACATAAACCGCTGTCTGCCCCTCCTGGACTCCTGATTGATCATACTCTGGGTCCTCAATCAGAGTGGCTCCACTTCCCACACGTTGCAAGCTCGGATCTACGGTGATTTCGTAGTGGATCCCTGAACCACTTCCTTGCCCGCTTATCTCCACCACACCCCTGCCCTGCTCAGGATGTCGTACCAGTGACGGTACAGTAATTTCTGTCATTTCATCACCTGTTAAGTAGATAACATCACTGCCATGCTGGAAAGTGTCTCCAGAGGCAGAGCCACTGACTGAAGAAATGGGTGGAAAACCACTGGGAAACCCACTGGAAAAGCCACTGTGAAACCCCGATCCGATGGGATATCCAGACAACTCTTTCTCTAGAGATGGTAGGACTGTTAAGGTAATGTGACCTGAAAACTCTTGGGAGCCTGATGCAGACATACCTCCTGATCCTGATGCACTTGATTCCAAGAATCCCCCGCTGATATCGATTCCTGCCTGGCCGAGCTCCTGCTCACTGGCCTTTTGGTGGGTTTGTGAAACTTGCACCATCTTTTCATCCAACATGATTATCATTGGGTCGCCACTGCTTCCACTGATGACTCCACTTCCACTGGGAAAACCGGATCCAGATATGATGAACCCAGAGTGTTCTCTGTCAAACCTTTCCCCAGATCCAGACACACTTCCCACATCTCCAGATGCACTTCCCACATCTCCAGATGCACTTCCCAGATCTCCAGATGTACTCCCTGCATCTCCAGATGCACTTCCCAGATCTCCAGATGTACTCCCTGCATCTCCAGATGCACTACCCAGATCTCCTGATGGTAACATGACAGTACTTCCCCCTTCTACTTCCTGTGGTCCTCCAGAAGCCGACTGGTCTCCAGAGAAGATATCAGTGTGTCCCCTAAACTTGACGTCCACTCCTGACCCAGATGCGTCACCACTGGTGGTGGAGGTGCTAGACTGCCCAGAGATTTCCCCACTGGCTGAATGATCGGCTGAACCAGAGCCCGACAGATCAACTGGAATGGTTTTCTCTGTAGGAAATGGTAGGAATACATTAGTTTGTTATATCTTAATTGGAAAAGTTATCTATTGTGTTTAGTTTGACAAAAATGACGGCATTATCGTCAACACTTTCTGACAAGACATCTTCCATAAAAGGCTTATTGTACTAATGATGATGACTGGAGAGTTTAGTAACACTTTTTAGATCAGTTATTGGTGCTGAAGAAGCTGAGTTTGTCAGTTTAAAATCCTGTTGGACGGAGTCTGTCTTTTCTCACATACCAATAAGTAATCAGGCCTGCAGTCACAAATGATAAATAATAGATGGTTCAAGTCCATCAGTTAGGTCTTAGCAAGATAATATATAGATTTGCAATCTGGCAACCCAAAACGTAGCGTTATTGTATCGAATTATTAAATTATTCTGGTCACTGTTGCATTGAAAAAACATATTCTGATCATGACAAACCTTTAACAGGTAGTGTAACATAGAGAAGCATTAAGATCGTTGATTAGACTGATTGACACACTTGTTTCCGGTTATCTCACCTGGAGGAATATATTGTTGAGGTGTGATGACTGTCTCATTGATAAAGTCAGTATCAGTAATGTTTACAGTGACTTCAGTTTCATTGTAGTCTACAGTAGTTGTAACTGAAAGCAAACAAAACAAAGTGTAAGATGAAAACAGTGAACTGCTTCTCACCAGACTGAGAAAATACCTTGTTTTATATTATTTTTCACAAAGAATGATAAAGATGTTAAAGGTAAGGCACAAGAACAACAAGGATCTTGAAGCGCTAATACCAAGCAGCTGTCTTACCAGTGCTGTCAATGGTATCTATTGTCTTGTTGATGATATCCTCAGTCACAATGGTCAGATTTACGCTGGTTTCATTGTCAGCATGAACAGGAACTGCAGCTGAAAGAGACAAGTTGCAGTGGAAGGCTGGAGTTTTAAAGAAGGCTGACGCACTGGATGCCAAAACATGCAGGTTCCATCAAACACATCGTATCGATGTAACAAAAACACACATCAAAATTTAAAATTACAGACAACACATCCATAAATCATTATCAGTTACGGTTTACTTCATTTCTGGCAACTTTCCCAGTCTTTAAAGTTTCCATCAACAGCTGATCCTAATTTTAAACTACACTCTATTGCCAAAAGCATTCGCTCACCCATTCCAATCACTTCCATAGCCACAGGTGTATAAACCACTTGGGCATGCAAACTGCTTCTACAAACATTTGTGAAAGAATGGGTCGCTCTCAGGATCTCAGTGAATTCCAGCGTGGTACCGTGATGGGACGCCAGCTGTGCAGCAGGACTTCCTGCGCTACAGGAGCGGCTGTAGCTCGGGAGGTAGAGCGGGTCACCTACTAATCGGAAGGTTGGCGGTTCAATCCCTGGCAGTGCCAGTCTGCATGCCAAAGTATTAGGTGTAGAAGGAAGTGAATGTGGCATGTTGTATAAAGATCCTTGAGTGAATGTAAAGTAGAAAAAGTGCTATATGAGAACCAGTCCATTTAGCATTTATTATACAAAAGTGAGAGCGATTGGGAATGACAGGAATGCAGCCACAAAAAGGTAGACCACATAAAATCACAGAATGGGGTTAGTGGATGCTGAGGTGCATAGTGCAGAAGTCACCAACTGTCTCCAGAGTCAATCACTACAGATCTCCAAACTTCATGTGGCCTTCAGATTAGCTCAAGAACTAATAGACAGCTTCAGGGAATGGGTTTCCATGACTGAGCAGCTGGACCCAAGCCGCACGTCACCAAGTGTATTGCAAAATGTTGGATTCAGTGGTGTAAAGCACACTGCCAGAACAGTGGAGTTCTGGAGTAATATCCGACATCAGTGTCTGACCTCACAAATTTGCTTCTGGAAGAATCAAAATTCCCATAAAGAATCTTTCTTGTGGGAAACTTTTCCAGAAAAGTTGAAGCTTTTATAGCTGCAAAGGGTGAGATGACATCATCCTAAACCCTATGGATTAAGAATGAGATGTCACATCATATGTTCATATGCATGTGAAAGCAGATGAGTGAATACTTTTGGCAATATAGTGTATCGGTATCAGCATCTATCAATTACACTTTCATTCAAACCATGTATCCTATGGACTCCCTGCCTGGTGAATATTTGCTCACTTACAAGCTTCATAGTGTTCATGCTAACTCAATATCTGATTAACAATACAGTATCTTTCTATTGAAATAAGTTGAGCTTCTGTCATTCCATGTATGTGCAGATGTGTCAGAAAGAAAAGTAAATGTTTCTATATCACTTTGTGCTTTAGGTACGTTTCCTCTTTTTTTTTGCACATAAATGAACCCACACTTAACCCATTCCCACCTCTGAAACAGTAGGCATCATAGCGCGAGTGCTCATCGGGGAAGCCTGTCTGGTTGGGGTAGGCGTAAATGATGTGCACTCCCACCTGGTTGCCTCCACAGTGAGACCTGGGGGTTGTGATAGGGTAGCGGACACTACGGTCCATGAGCCAGCCTGGATGGCACTTGTCAAGCCCTTGATTCCAAGCAGCATAGAGCTGCCCAGGAGTGGCCAGGGTGGTGTTAAGTTTCTCACAGTGCTGCACAGCTTCATCGTAGGAGAAGCTGTCGTAGTCGCTGGTGAAGAAGACCACACCTGATTGGGAGAAAAATGTGCAAACATTCAGAAGTGGTTAAACAGCCATTGTTGAGGAAGACGGGTATCAAAGTTTTCTCTACAGTGTAAATAATTATAGTTTGACCTCCTCGGACTTTAAGAGGATGCTCAGAGTTCCTCACCTGTCAAACGTTCAACATAGCAGTACACATCGTAGAGTTCACTGGCTGGTCTCAGGCCATAGGATCTGACTCCCGGCAGGTGTGGCAGATTACCAGCACAGTTTTCTCTCGGTGACACAATTGGATACCTGAACATGAATGAGAGTGTAGGCACAGTTTAATAAGGATAAGAGTTTTTGATCAATTTCATGTCATTGTGATCGTTGCAGTCAGGAGCCCAGAACAAAAGACTTCTCTGTAGGGAGAAAAATGTAACTAATCAAACTAAAGCCCCCTGTACTGTACAGCAAAGATAAAGTATATTTGATGTATATCTATCCTACATGTCTCACCGGACAGTTTGGTCGCGCAGCCAACCGGCGTCACATTGATGCAGACCTTTCTCAAAGGCCGCCTGCAGCTGCAGAGGACTGGCAATGACTGCCCCGATGTTCTGACAAGTCTGCTGAGCCTCCAAAAACGTCAGAGTGTACCGACCAGTGATGGGTCGGTAGTGAAACACTACACCTGGGACAAGTGAAAGAAAGAATCTTGTGTTGTGGCTGTTTTACTCTTTTGCTACTTTTATCAGTCACAGCATGTGAGTGCATAATCAATTTACCAGTGGGAGCCATGGGTGCATCCACATCTGGCAGACTTGGTGGTATGAGTGGCGGAAAGAGAGTTTCTATTCCTCCAGTTTTGCCCTCCCGATCCCCAGGTGAAGGGGTGACGATGCCCGGAAACACCTCAGCAGCAGGTGTGATGGCGATGATGTCTGGGAAAGGCGTGGTCCTCCCAGGTACGACATTTATATCCTCATCAGCTAAGGAGATAAAATTGCATTACTGACGCATTTTTATGGTCCTGGTTGTTTGCGAGTCTAGAGGCTTACGCATCCACTTAGCAAACACCTCACACATTTCATTAAATGAATTAGAGGAATACAGTCAAGTGAAAAAATAATACAGAGATTTTCAACATATTTGAACGCTTGTTCAAATATGTTGAAAATCTCTGTATTTTATAAACAGTGCTTGTATTTGGAACTGTGTCTACACAAATAAAGGAGATATTCTAAAAGTATGTAAAGTATATATTGCATTTGCATAAAACAGATGTCAAAAACTCACATGGAAATAACAAGTGCATCATTATATTTACTCCTTAAAGTCCACAAAATCTTTGCTGTTCATGAATAGCTTTAAGTCCTGCATTAGATTGTATTAGATTTAACATGTTAACTGCTAGGAAAACTTTCCCTGCAAGCTCAGCCCACTATTGATGCAAAGACAAGTCTCCAAGAACCCAAAATATATCCAGCAACACATCGGCCAAGGCCAGGAATTCCTTTTGGAATTCCAGGCTCTACACATTTGGATCAGAGACAGAGCTGTTTGGCTGCAGAAGCAGTTGACATATATATTGGAGCAGACCACAGACACTTTTCCAGGAAACGAACACAATACCAGCTGTGAAACATGTTTGAGGAAATATTTAGAGTTGCTTTGCTGCTTCGGGGAAATACAGAAAATAGACTTTTCAACAAGACATGGATCCTAAACACGCTATCATATTCACCAGGGAATGGCTCAAAAATAGGAACTGGAGGGTTATGAATTGTCTGGTCAAGTAAAAAAATAAAGGAAAACTCATATTTGAAGTCTGAGATCCTTAGAGATTAAAATCAGATCGTACCTGGAAGAAAACCCTCAAAACACCTTTAATAAAGTTATTTCTGATAAAGATGACCGTACTAACTTCTGATGCCAAGGAATTATTCATTTTTCCCAAAAATGAAAATGGGACTTGTTTTTTGGTTGAAGTATACCGCCTGTAGGTACTGCTTGAGTTGAAAAATCCAAACATTTTATGGGATATACTTATTTTTTCATGATTGCACCAAACTGCTACTGTAACCCCCACCCCAGTGTACTTAAAAATTACACAGTGTACAAATATCTGTGAGTTTTCCCCAGGAACTTGCCTTGGAAGCAAATTGCATCATAGTGAGAGTCTGGATAGGGGTATCCAGTCTGGTTGGGAAACAGGTAGACTGTTCTTACTCCGAGGAGCCCCCCTCCACACTGAGGCCTGGCGATGTTGATGGGGTAGCGTACACTTCTGTCTGCCAGCCAGCCAGCATTACACACATCCATACCGTTCTTCCAGGCAAGGTAAAGTTCTCCTGTAGTGGCAAGTCTGGCACCGAGTTTAGCACACTGATCTCCTGCCTCAGAGAAGGTAAACTTCTCTACAGACATAGAGTAGAAGACTCTGCCTGGGAGGAGAGAGGATCGAAGACGAGAGGAAAACAGTGATGTGAACGTATGCAGGTTTTTATGCTGTGAGATCTTGTGTGGCTCAGAGAGCTTGTTTGCTTGTTTTCTTAGCTTACCTGACAGCTTCTCAGCAAAACAATACACGTCGTAGGTCTCGTTGACGTCTCTCACGCCATAGGTCCTGACACCAGGAAAGTTTTCCTTGTCTCCGTAGCAGGGTTCCCGTGGCTCATGGATGGGATACCTTGTGGAATGAAGAGAATTGCAAGTGGAAGTGGTGAACATTATGCCCAGCAAAGCTGTTCAAATATATCTGCCCATCCACCCATTTAATTTTAAAACTGCGTTTACATCTTGGGATCATGGGGATACTGGACTGGACCTACTTGTCACAGCTCCTTACTGTCACACCCTTGACGGTACTGTGTTGTCTAAGGATATGTTAGGTTAACTAGTTATTCTAAATTGTCTGTCGTTGTGAAATGGTGTGCTGATCTGTAGCTCTCTGTTAGCCCTGCGATAGCATGGATCCACAGCTACAGCCAGGTAAAGAGACTTAGCATGCTCTATTTAAAAAAAACAACACGGTGAAACAGATGGACCAAGGGTATGCTGCACATCAAGAAATGCATGTGGAATCATTTCAAAGTATGAAAGTCATTTTCTGTGATGTGTGTAAACCTTTTGATGGACTTGCCAGTTTTTTTACTGTACTTCACTCTCCAGTACCTGACTGTCTGATCAGAAAGCCATCCAGCGTCACATTGGTGGTATCCATCATCATAAGCAGCCTGCAGCTGGGCAGGGGTAGCAATGGTGGCACTGTTCTGGATACAGGCTGCCTTGGCCTTCTCAAATGTCAAGGTGTAACGGGTGGAGATGGCACGGTAGTGGAACACAATACCTGAGACACATAAAGTTCGTGGAGGACAGGAAGTATGCTGATGAAATATCTCTGTGCCTATTGATTATCATTTGGTAAGTTTTTTTTTACAGATATTACTTTTTGGTAACTTTGGTAACTAGGTGCAGGTTTGGTAACTTTCAGTTTGGTGTGGGACAGTCATTGCTTCCTACTTTACATGCTAATGAAGTAAACTGAATGAAATTGATAATGTTTTTGTATCATACCCTGAACCTGGATTTCTGCAGAATCGTAGTTGTCCTCGATGCCATGCATCACCTCACAGCGGTAGGTGCCAGAATCTTTGGACCTGAGCTCTGTAATTTCTATGGAGGCATCGGTGGGCACCAGCGGGTAGTTAATCATCATCACCCTGTCGAAATACTCTGGTTGTACATTAACTTTGCCCTCTGATGCCACTAAGATCGTGTGAACTTTATTCTTGGTGATGTAGGTCCATTTGATGTGGTGAGCTAGAGGGGCGATGGTCGAGGCTGCAGGGTCATTGATGGTGTTATCCTGGAAGTAACATGGCACTACCACCTTTCCTCCCAGCAGAGGACGAAACGGCATCTCCACAGGAATGCTGACACGTAATGTGCCATCGACATCTGGGATAAAGCAATACACATCTGTCAGATTTCATGCAAAGTGTGAAATAATCAGAAACAGGTAGCAATAAGAATCATTTAAAACACAAGATGATGCAGATCAGGGATTAAAATTAACCAGTTTGTGGCACTGGCAAGGTTAAATCCTTTATCCAGAGGGTCAGATTTTTCTGAGTTGTGTCTTTCCATTAAAGCAGTAACCATGAAACTTGTTTGATTTCTTTTTAGGGATCATTGTTAAAGTGGAAAAAGTGTAATCAGAAATAGATGAGAGTATCAGAAATCCAGCTGTAATTCTGAGGAACAGTTCTGAGCATCAAATCCTGGTAAGATTGAAGGTCTTTAAGGAGAGTCCAGTATTTAAAAAATACTGTTGACTGATTAATTCAAGACCCCTGAATTACAGTAAGCTGCTGCATCAAATCTATTTTATATGCACGCTCAGACCTTTGGTTTGCATCTTTGTAATGAGGAATTTATACTGCAGCAGGATAATAAACCTGAACAGAGGTCAATGTTTTTAAAGACTAAATAATAGTAAACAGTGCTGATTGTCATGGACTTTTCTCTCATTCAGCATTAACAAGCACACATCTCAATAACACTGCTTGTAAAATGCTGCCCCCTGGTGGTGAAAGCTTTTGAAAGCTCTTTAATTCTTCACACGGTAATTACAAAAAATACTTTGAATGGTTAACAGAACTTCCAAAAAACTGAATTTGCAAACAAACAAACAAACAAACAAACAAACAAACAAACAAACAAACAAACAAACAAACAAACAAACAAAAACACAACAACAACAAAACCAAAACAAACAAACAAACAAAAAAAGTAAATACAGAAAGCAATAAGAGCAAATAACATTTCTGAACACTTACCATCATGGTCTTCAACAGATATTGTTGCCAAGATGAGTGGTAAAGATGCACAAAGCAGAAACAGGGGGGTCATCATTACCTGAAAAACAGCCAACCCGAGAATCACCTTTGTGTAGACCATCACCAAAGTAAAGGACATAATGTTAATGCTTATAAGCTTTTTGACAATTTTGCGCAAAGTATTGACTTTTAAACCTTTAGACAGAAATGCTTGTGTGAATGAATGAAGAGTGATACAAGTGTTAGAGTGAATTAAGGATTTAGATGTTCCTTTGTATGCAAGTGCTTTTTTGTTTTACAACTGTATTCATATACTCCCTGTTTTCCAGACTATCCAGCACTTTTATTTATTCCATCAGCTAAAATGGAAACAGGACATCAAAAGTCTTTAGTATAGTTTAGAAATGCTCACTGAGGAATGAAAGCTCTTCTGTCTCTCCGCTCAGAAACGTGTTTAGTGCTAGAATAACTTAAGGCAGTGAGTAAGAAGTATGAATGATTCATCTCAAATGTTTTCCATTTGTAAAAAAACAAGCTAAATACTGAAGGCTGCTCTTTCAGGGAAAGCTGTTGCACTGTCTTACTGTGACTGTCTACCTGTAAGTTTGCTCAGTGTGTCTGTTAAGTTAAATATATATGCTGCATTTAGAGTGAAAGCAATAAAGACTCTTACTGGATCAAATATGCTAAATATGCTGCACTCTTTACCATCTATAATTTTTATTGATGTCCAACAGTTCCTCAAATGGCTGCTTAAGGCTTTGTGCCCATAGACCTGTGTGTTAAAATTCCCAACAGAAATATAGTTTGCAGCCTTGTACAGTTAAACAGTTTTGATCTCTATAGCTAAATTCCCACTTCAGGGCTGCAAGAGGGAATTTTGTGTAATTAATCTGGTTAAACTGTAATTTGAGTCACTAAACTGGATCTCTCAACTGTGTTTGTACTGTTGTCTTTTGAAGCACTTTAAAAGTTACTTGCATAAAATATCACCACTAGATTACAGATTGCAGTCACCTGAGCCTCCTAATTCAAGTGCATAAGCCTAGCTACAGTGGCCGCTGTAGCACAAACAGCTCTGCCTGCTGTTCAGCTGTAGTGAGTGTAGCCCATTTACCTCAGTTGGCAATATGTCTCCATGCCTATTTACTCTAGAGGGGCCTGTAAAATTTTGTAAAAGGAGTCCAATGAGTATGTGAAGCTCCCTTCTGATGACAGTGATACAGGGGTGAGTTGTTGAGGATATTGTGAACTTTTCTGTCAGTAAGCGCTGCTGTTTTTGCAACAGTTAGCTGCTGTTAGCCTGTGTTAGCTGCTGTTAGCCTTTGTTAGTGGCTGTTAGCCGGGTATAGTGAAACTTAGCTAATAAACTCACACCACGTGAGAGTTTATCAGAGGGAAGGTGTGATTTTTAGGACACTCAAAGTTAATGGTAGCCAGCATAATGTTAGCTTATAACCAGTTGGTGTTCTTTAGCGGGCTCTTTGTCAACTGTTCAGAGATGGGAGGGACACGTCTAATTTGCTGACAATAAGTAATTGTGATAATATTTGGAATAAATAAGCATTTATGTTATGGCCCTGACTTCACTTCAGGAGATAACACTCGAGGTGAGGAGG
>VOQJ01023736.1:39918-65709 GCA_015052665.1 Apistogramma diplotaenia | reverse complement strand
GTCACAGCTTCCTTAACACTCTGCCTGGTATGGTCCAAGGTATGCAGTCCCATATGGGGCCACCTCCTTATCAGTGTCCTCCCAGCTTCAGTGACAAGTACCCAGTGGAGGATGACAGGAGCTCAAGTATCGCAGCACTCAGGATGAAGGCCAAAGAGCACATTCAGTCAATGGATAAAACCTGGCAGCACATGTGATCTGAAGAGGACAGATTTGTTTTAGCAGGTCCTGCTAATGTTTACAAACTCCCTTTACCGTGTTTCATTCATGTACCAATGAAGAGGATACGTACCAAAGAAAAAACAATTTATCAATTGTATCTCCAACAACAACTTATAGTCATTTTAAAAATTCACTTTCACTTTGTTTTAGATGCACAAAATACAATTAAATCCCTGCCAGGTTCTTTATTTTGGGTTAGTGGAAGTATTTGGACACACTTCTGTTTGACTTTTGTAATCATTTGCTTTATAAACCTTTTGTAAACCCCAGACTGATGTCAGACAGTACTGACAGCATAACTACCCCATAGAGATGTTACATAGACATTTGTTGTTCAGAAGTAGCAATGTTTTTGTATTATTACTTGATGAAAAATTTATACTGGAGATTTTATAATTGAGTGGCTTTCTGACCGTTCTGTTTTATATATATAAATACTGGCATTAATTATGTATGCATTATGTGTATGTATTAATTAATTATGTATGTAATTTTGGTATAAGATTTCCCAGCTCCTATGAAGTGACTATGACCATTTAGCTGCCCGTTGAAGGGCTCCTGAACTCCTCTGTTTTAGTATAAATTTTATTAGTTTGTTGTTCTTTCAGTCCCTACAAAGCGAGTGAAAGAGAGTGTTTTCACAGTCACTTTTCCCCTGAAATCAATTTTGATGAGTCTTTAAATGGAATATGGGTGTTAATGGGCTTTTGAAGAACACAGAGTTCAGATGGGGGGGTTATCGTAAGTCACGGAGCATAATCTGGCTTGAAGGCTAATTTAAACAGACAAGTATACCTCTTAACACCTAATTACTGCTTTTAAAGCGATTAACCCTGGATTCTCAGTCATAGACACAGTGCCCTCAATTGGCCACAAAAAGCCTTGATTTAAGTTGCCCCTCTTCTAAAACTGGACAATTATGATATTAATTAATTAAATGATGCAGAATCATTTTTATCTTAACTGCATCTTTGTCTTTTACTGGTAAAGGACACTCCTCACCGCATCGTTAAGAAAATGTTCCCTTGGTCAGATGGATTTGAAGGGAAAGGTTAATGGGTGCCAGACATCCCTCTTATCTCTTGAAACTAGCAGAGTTTAATGTTACTTTTGGACTACAAATATATGATGCTATACTCATTTTGCCCAAAGGCATATGTGCATAAGATGAAGGGTGCTGGTCTCTCAGAGTAAAGTTTTCTGCCTCATATTCCTCCGACTGCTTTCCTAGCTCCAGTTACATCTCATGTCATGGAAAGTGCAAAGAATCTTAACCATGATTCCCTCTGCATGTCAAAAATACTGTGTTATAGGTACATATCTAAGGGCAATACTAATACTCCAGCATGCTTTGAGGGAAATTTATTTGCAAATATCATCTGCATGATGATGTCCTGGAGAACTGGCAGCATCAGCAGTTTTATAGGTTTCCTGCTCTTAGAGGTCGCCCTTGTTGACTACGTGGGGCTAAAACAAAAAAACCAAAGATAAAAAGGATTTTTATTTTTAATAGAAGAGACAAATGTGAAGATGTTTCCCTGTCTGTTTTCAGTATACTCTAATTTCTAATACTTTGATGTTTTTAGGAATGTTACTTTTATTTTCCATATGCAAGACCCAGAATAAAGTTACAGAGCACAACTGTTGATTGTGAACCTTGTTTTTTGTGTCCGCACGTCCATTAGCCACTAACATGACTTTGTACTGTTAATGAGTGCTGCTGTACAAAAGGCCATGTAAGATGTGACAGAGAATGCTGGCCTGATGGAGGCCTGTTGTGCTCATCCAGGCCTGTGGAGCTTTGCCAGGCTGTTAGACAGATGAAGCTCCACTCCATCAGGCCCAACCGGGGGTGTCGGGGGCCCCGCCTGCTTGGAAGCTAAGGCCAAAAGGGCTCAAGCTGTATTGAGCCCTTGCGGCCAGTAGCCTAGGTGGCTTAACTGGCCCAGTTTATTTTGGGACTGAGGATTGTACAAAAGGCTTTTATGGATCCGAGGCCTCTTGAATGATGCTTTTTAAACCTTTGGAAACTCCTGAGATTAAGAATCTTCTGAGATTAAGAATCTCAGGACTTTCTAAGCATAAATGTCCTGGGCCCTGACAGGTAGGGTTAACCTCCGGGAGAAAAGTCCTGTTAATAAGATCAGAAGGCTACCAAAGAAGATTATTCGATAAAGAACAGTTTTTTAGGAGAGGTGTTCAGGGGTCTGATGAATCTGAATTATTAGAAAATGTCAGTTCTACTGCTCAAACTCTAAAATAATCCGGGCTGACCACATTTCAGTCACTGGGGTGACTTGTTTACACTTGTTTGGAAGGACAAAACTAAGACAAAAGCAGAACACGCTGTGCTAAATATAACGTGGGCCACTCAGCCAGCACTATGAAAATAATGACCCACACCTACTGTAATACAGCTATTCCTCTCTCTGCCTTGCTTGCTGCCCTTTTGCTTTGCAGTTAGACCAAATGCAAATAAACTAATACTGTCTACATGCCTCTGTGATTTAGCACAGCAAAGCATTAGAAAGAACCCATATAAAAAGTGTCTGACTATGCTATATTTAGCTTTAACCATTTCTCACCACACCTTTGTCAGTGAGAGACTTAATGTAGAAACTGCCGGAATATGCCACACTCAGAACTAGCAATTAATCACACAAATTATTGTGTTATTTTGCTTGGCCGAGCATGACCTTCACTGTGTCCCAGGCTCTAGTTAACAGGCTGGGTAGCGGGATGTGGTCCATGGTGGAAATAATAAGTGAAAGGAGCGGAAATAATTGGGTTTGATTAAGAACACTTTTCAAAAGGACACCGTTTTCCTCTCTTGACAAAACTGCAGCTCCCTTAGAGGATGAGGGGGGCTTGATCACTGGCGCCAGTTGCTCGTCTTTGTGTTCACTTTGAGAAAAAGGACACGTTTCACAAACAGTCCTACAGACCTGCATGGCTGTGTTTGCAGGTTTCAGAATGACAAAGAACAACAATTTCTCATTACAATAGAGAAACAAAAAGACACTTGGTGCTACTAATTCCTTTTTTTTCTTTAAAAAACGTCAGGAGTAGCTTGTCAGATTTCCACTGAATCAGTCATTATTTATATTACTTAAGAGAACAATCTCATTGTACATCTGTATAATGACAATAAAGCCACTCTATTCTATTCTATTTATTAAGTAAACGTGTAGTTTAACTGCAATACTTGAGAGGTGACTCACACTAACTGGCCAAATGTATAAATGCCAGCACTTTAAAAACTGAAAAGAGAAAAATATTAATAAATAAAAATATTACATTATCTTATACCACTGGGAGAATCTGTCAACAGGCTGCAAAAAAAATCACAAGGCTTTGCCATCAAAAAAAGGAACATTTATTTCTGCTCTCACCTTTACATGTTAGTAAAGAAACGCAGCTGTGTTTTATTTGATATCGCAGAGCAGGGCAACCCCACGCAAGATCCAGTGGTCTGGTGACTCCACTGTAGGCAACACCACTGCTGTGATGTAGTTCAGGTCTGTGCGCCTTGGCTTCTTATAGATGGGGCACACGTAAAGCTTCGCATCCGGAGGGGCAGTGGAGTTGACAGCAAACATATGGATGACAGGCAAAGGTGTGAACAACACTTTAGGTGAAGCCTCGATGAGGTGGGTGTTCTTCCTGTCCCAGCCAGCGCCATCGAGGTACAAACCATAGACATAAACTCCCTCCTGTTGAAGAAAGGCAGTCAGTGACAGGACATTATTATTAAATAATATTTAATTATATAATATTAATATTATTTTATTGTTTCCTTAAGAATGTTATTGTTTCCTTAAGTAATAAAATGTATTAGTCAACTGTCTGTCATTCACAATGTTCAGACATTATTGTCTTTCAGCTCACCGTTGGAGAGGCTGTGATCTCTTCCCTCGTCTGCTTCAGTACTTTGTTGTTGAGTGTGACCGTGTCCAGAGCCCAGCCTTTGTTTGCCCTCGTTACTTCTTGTCTCATTGCTGTCAAAAATCCTGCAAATATCCAATGAAAACACAGGGCACTGTGATGGTTTTCTTTTTAGCACATTTCTTAGCCCAATCCATCACTTGGGATAAGTCTACTGAGTTTCATTTATGTTCCATAAGCTTGAAAGTACAGATACTTACAGTAACTAACAATATCACCTGGATGTTTTCTCTTAGGTTGTATATAACAATGTCAAATGCTTCAAAGGTCAACTAACCTTGTGGGTTAAAGAAGCCCGTCATCCAAAAGGTTTTTGGTCTTCCTTCAAACACCCAACTGTGGAACTGTATGTTTCTCTCCAGGAGCTCAGTGAACCAAAAGCCCAGCGTGGACGACTCCCAGGAGATTTTCCTCCACAGGTTTGGCACACGGGCATCAAAGATATTGTCGAGGGCATCACGTAGGTTCTGCGACGAAGTACAGATTTGTGGTTTCACATAAATGTAAAACTTCATGACTGTATTTTGCAAGACAGTTCTACATTTGAACTGAAATACAAACATGTTAGTATTTTAAGAGACAAACAGGTGTGAGCAGTAATTTCACCTCGCTCATTATTATAGTGCCATCAATGGCCAGCTTCAGGTCTGTCAGACTTATGCGCACTAAACTTATGATCCTTTGCATCCGATCTACTTCCTGACGTAAGAAGATGTTCATTGGGTTAAGCACACCCATCTTCAACAGCCTGGCTTTAACCTGAACCAATCAAAGTGACACACATTCGATTTTAGATCAAGTAAGAAATGGCGAGAAAACGACTTTGAACAAACAAACTGACCTCATGTGGCACATAATTAGGGGGCAGCTTCTCCAACATGTCTTCTGCCATGTTATAAACAACGGCCTCTCGAGTCACTCCTGATCCCCCTCCACTTTCCTTGGGCTGAATATTTGTGATTGTGTCCAACACTGCAGCAGATGTGTTTGTCTGGTACCTGGTTAAGATTTCATACAGAGCAAACATGCATGCTAAGCAACAATATCAGACATTATAAACAACGCTTCATGACGATCCTTACGTGATATCAGCATTTGGGTGCAGTCCTAATGCTTCGGGTGAATCCACAGTGGGCATGTTCTGAATGCATTCCATGTACTCCTCTACTGTCTTGCATACAGGGATCTTGTAGCCCACGTAAAAGCAAAATGATGGATCGAACATCTTTTTGCTGAACCACACCTGCAGTAAAAAGCACCAAATCTCAAGTCAAAATGCAGAGCAACCAGGAAATATACATAATTGTTCATTTATCAGTGAAACACAAAGCATAAATGAAAATAAAATCGGGATTCGTACACGAGCAAAACACTTCAACAGGCGCTTGTCGTAGTCATCTGTAACTCTTCCTCCATACTGCACCTCTGCTAGCATATACCGTACAGTCACCCATGACACATCCTGTGGGGAAAAAAACAGTAAGTGAGGGCAGATGATGTGAAAATATTTACAGCACCCCAAATGTATCCTCACCTGCTTGGGACCACAATCATCCAAGTGCTTTTCCACAAATTCAACACTTGCTGTGAAATCAGCCGAGTTGAACTCATAAGGTATGTTCCAACCCAGTGGTCCAAATTTGCGCCGTTCCTTAAAAAGTAGCAAAATGATAATATAAATTAAAGAACATCAAAGGGGATGTGCTGCTGCTTGTTATTTAAAAGAACTGACCAGCAGATGGATCCAATCAAGTTATGAACACTGAACAAGTGCACAAGATAATAATACAAAACTTTTTAAATCGAATTAGCTTAGTGTCCAAATAACAGCATAAAAAAAAGAATTATGAAATGAAGTAAGGCAATGTCAGTGATACTCATATATATTACACTGTTCCGTGTTTGTTCTTTGTGCCAGGAGCTACTTTGATCATCTGGACCTGGACAGTACCTGCACAGCAGTGTGGAGAAAGGCCACACTGTACAACAGGGGCTTCCATGTGGGCAGGTTGCTGACTTCCAGCTGGTTCTGTGAAATTCCTGCAAATGTTCGTTTCAAGCCTGCACGTATTCCCTGGGGGGGATCGTTGGTGAATTTGATCGAGGACTAGAGGGTAAAAGGGGTGAGAAATATTTGCTTTAAGCTTGTACATGATATCAGGTTGGGATGGAAAGCAATAAATGCTGCATACAAAAGCTTTGTAAAATGTCACCTGTAGGAGTGTGATGGAGAATCGATCGTGTGGTTCTGTGGTGATCCACACTCTGAAAGTGTCATGCGGGGTCTCTGCAGCTGTGATAGTGTCAAGCAGCCCATCCATGAAATCCAAGCCCAGGTGACAGTTTTGCAGCAAGACCCAACCTCCCTACACATATCCAGGTATGAAGGCCGCAGATCAGGTGAAATGCTCTGGCATTATTATGGTACTTAATATGATGCATATCTTCTTATTTTTATTCAAGTGATTTTTTTTTTATGAAAGCATTTCTTATTTTCTTGTTCAGATATTATAAAGCTCTTAGGCAATACTCTGTCTGATTGAAGATAACTCAACAAGCAGTATATCTGGGTGCAGACACACACTTCTGAAGAAATCTGTGCATGAGCAGGGAGGGAGGTGATTAACAATATCTGAACCAGAAAAAAGAAATCAAGCTCTTACACACACCTCTGTCATTGATGTCATAACAAGCTTTCTTGCATGCACCTCCTGCCCTTGTCCCATGGATACTGCTCTGCATTCTGTGAGATGAAACAATGCAATCACAGATTATCTTCTGAGTGAAGACTCCAAACTGAAGGTTGTAGTTTAGTTCAGCTAAACTCACCAAGTTGAAGTTCCTTAGCAAGTGCTTCAATTTGCTCTGTGGGATCTGAGCCCATCGAGAGGAAGCAAATTAATGGGGTGTGAGGGTCACTTTCCTCCCATGTGCTGTGAAGGTTCAAGATGACAGGCTCAGCAAACCGCATGCCCAAAGAGTCACCCACGTACTTTATAGCCTGAGACAAGGTACGGTCAGGACACCAGGACCTGTGGAAAAAAGGCTCATGTGGTTATAGCACCATAACATTAATGTGTGTTTAAAAAACAGAAGCAAAAAACCCAGCAGAAGGATCCGACCTTATCAGCAAAAGTTTATGGAAAACATCAAGAGAGTTGTATCCATCTGGAATGACACCTTCTTCTGGTGCATCAAGATTGAGCCACGCTTTCCAATGTTTTCCATTTTGAGACACCTATAAAACATATCAATACGAACACTGTAAGTACACGTCCAAAGAGAACTCAAGTTTACAATCTGTGGAACCTAGCCTCACCTGCTTTGTAATATTCATGAATTGTGGGAATTTGCTGAGTTCCACCAAGTTTAGCCACACCATATCCAGGATCCAACTGAATGGTTTTGGGGGGCAGGTCTTTAGGTCCAGAGCTGCTCCACCTATTTGAACATTTTATGAAGTTATCATGTTTTCTGGCAATAACAGAAAGCTACAAAATTACATTTCCTGGAAGTGGCGATGGTCGTACCTTTAATAAGAACCTGAAACTGGTCGTGCTTTATTTTGTTATTCTGTAAGTCAATCTTGAGGGCCAGCAAAAGGGTAAAGATGAACTTGTGGTTCTCATACAAGCCTCTGACTGTGTATCTGAACACCTCAAAAGTTAGATATTCAATGATGTTTGCAATTCGCTTCTGAGTTTTAGAGGACTTTTCAGACCTGGACAAACAAATTCATAATATGAGTGAGCAGAAAGTTTCTTATTGTCCTTATTTAAACATATATATTATAGTTGGTTTAACTTTAGAGCCAATTTTCAATACAAGTTAAATTGTATTAATATCCAATGCTTCATTTATAAAAGACACAAAATGTTCAGTAGACAAAGCAGCCTTGGTGAAAACATACCTTTCCAGTGACAAGTCGAAGATTTTGAGAAACTGACTCAGGGACGTCTGGTACATGATATTAACCATGCTCATCTCTGTGATAAGGAAGTAAAGGATGCTGCCTCGAGAGGCAACGGGACGATATTCTGCTTGAACTATATTGATCTTCACCTCTGCCTCTGCTGCAATACTGAGCTTTGCACTAACTTCTGCTGCAGTTTGCTTAGTTGTGCTCAGAATGCCAATCATGGAGTCATCATCAACTAAAGAACCTTTAATCACACAGAAACAGCTTTTTTAAATATTTAGAACAATGAATAAAATACAAGTATGGCCTCGACACAATGAGCATTAACATACAGCAGAAACTGGGCTACCTTTTGTACTGCTGAGCTTGTACAACAGGTTGTTTTCCAGTTCTTGCATCTTTCTCTTATTGGCAGTGACATCCTCAATGAGCTTCAGCCTTTCTGCCTCTAGTTCCTATTAAAAACAGCACAATAAACAAGTGTAAAATTTCTGTGCAACCAAATGCACCAACAGTATCATATGGTCAATAGTGAAATAACTTTCATGAAACACAGAGACAGCTATTTAACACAATTCATTACTTCATTCATTACTTCTACCACTAATCAATGTAAGAGAAGACTGGTTTTCACTGACGGGTTTCTCTCTGAGGATAACGCGGCCAAGCAGCTGGTTCTCCAGGCCCTTCATGTTAACAGTGAAATCAATGATGGATGTCTTGGCACTGACTTCAGGGGAATACGCTGGATTGGGCAGCTTGGTGGTTATATAGAGCTGGAAGCCATCCATTACATTTACTTCTTTGTCTCCCACTTTCACCTAAACAAGACAAATACAATCTGAGAGAGAGCAGTTGTAAAGATGCAGATGTAAACACTCTTAAATATTAATGTTTAGCTGATAACCTTGAAACGTGTCCCAGATTTGATGAAGTTTTTCTCAAGGACATTATCCAGTGCGGGATCCAGCTCCTCAGATATGTCTTCAATAAGCAGCGGTTGCCCCATAGAAAGAGCGTCTTCCAAATGATTACGAAAGAACTTGTGCTTCAGTGAAGTGACCTGAAAAAAGACATTACAGCTTACTTCAGTAACAACGGCCAAGTTGCTTAAAATCAGCTATTTTTTTGTTGTTTTTTTTGTAATTGCCAATGTACTTGGAGTGAATTGGCCTTTTCCTTTTTCCTTATCCAAGCTTTTCCTTGAGTCTGGGGATCAATGAGCAGGGGATATCTTGTTGCTTTTGTGACAATGATGCCATTCTGCACAGACAGGTCATCTCCAGGGAGTCCTTGAAGGTTCCACTCACTTATCTTAAGCAGAAACAGGAAAAGGAACGTGTTCAATTAATCATGAATATTTTTGAGGAGCCATTAGATATGTAGAATTAGATATTTATTGTTGTTCGTACAGTGGGAGGGTCCACTAGGGCAGAAATTATATTGAGGTTTTCTGTAAAAGGGATTTTATGGCTCCTGAGCTCCGTCTCCCAGATGTCCTTCAACAGCATATTACGGAAACTCTGGTTGAACGGCCCACAATAAGACAAGAAACCAGTGAGCTGTAGCACATCACCCACAAGCCTGCCAAGAAGAACAGAAGCAAGTTGCCTCATTAATATTTTACTATTATCAGTACATTGCAAAACTGCACTGAATTCCTGAATAATAGTAGATCTTTTCTTAATTTTTAATACAATGTTTCCATATTAAACATTTTTTCTTCATAACCTGCCTCTTTATCTGTGCCTTAAATTGTTTGCTCTGCTCTGTCCAGCGAACTTTCTCTCCACTAAGCCCCTCAATAAGTGCAGATGCAGTCTGCATTTTATACTTGCACTTCTCAGCATCATCCAGCAGGTCCTGAAAAACACAATAGCTCCAATGATATACAAATTCAAATTCGACAGTAAGGTAAATGCAGTATTTCATCAGGGTGAATCACACCTGTTTCTCTTTCATGGCAGCGTCACATTTGGCTTTGACTTTGTCAAATTCTGCTTGCTTTTCCGCCAGCTGACCCTCTGCGTTTCTTAGCTCATTATTCGCAACTCTTAGCCGGTTTGCTTGAATGGCCAGGTTAGCCTGGAGACAGAGAATGCTGAGGTTCAGAAAAACGTATGGGGCACAGAATTATCATTATAGGATAAATAGTATGAAAAGGCTGAGTTAGAAACTAGGATTCAAATCTATTTGCCTAAAAATTATGTTCTCAAACAAGCTGAAAGCAGAAAATTTATGATTAAAGTACAATAGTCACATATCAAATCAACATTGCAAACAAAGTACATCTCTGTCACAATCAACATTAACTTTACCTTAAGTGGGAGGACTTCTTTGTTGATGCCAAAGAACGTGGCCATAGCCCGGGTCCATGCTAGCAGCCCAGCTACATTACCACATACTTTCTTTGCATTTTCCATTGTGTAATCTTCCACCTCAAAGTAAGGTTGTAGCAGTTCTACTGTTTCCGCATTAATTTTGTCTTTTTGGAACTGCTGGAGGGACGTCATAAAACCAGTGGCACTCATGAGCTAAAGCGAGGACACAAATACATGAAGTCAGGCAGTCAATTAAAATGCAATGATTTGCGAATCTTATAAGGCCATATTTTATTCACAATGAAACATAAAAAACATATCAAATATGAGTGAGAAAATGAACCATTTAAAAAAAATAGTAGCTCATTTTGAATTTGATGGCAGCTACATGTTTCAAAAAAGTAGGGCTATGTGTACCACTGTGTAGCATTCTTTTAACAACAGTCTGTAGCTGCTGGACCTTTGACGGAGGAATGTTCTATTTTTGTCTGATTGAGGATTCATTCGGCCAAATGTTTTCAGTTGGTGAAAGATCTGGACTGCAGGCAGCACCCAGACTCATGCTGTTGTAATAAATGCAGTGTGCAGTTTATCATCATCTTGCTGAAATATGCAAGGCCTTCACTGGAAAAGATGTCATCCGGATGGGAACATATGTTGCACAACTGTGCAAGCTACCAATTCCATAGGCACTAATACACCCCCATACCATCAGTGTCATGGGCTAGCGCTCTGTGCAGCAGGTGAGGACTCCAATGCAGGACTTGGGTAGATACAAAACTAACAGAGCTGGATGGGGCCAACAGAACAGATAGCCAACTCACTGGGACAGAACCATACATGGCCAGAAGAGGGGCGTGATGAGGAACAAGGGGAAACGCAGACAACATGTACACAGAGGGATAGCGAGGGAAGTGGAAACAGCTGGGCAGGGACAACACAGGAAGCAAAACTAAACAAAATGCACATGGAAGAGGGGACTAGGAAACTAAACCAGGAAGAGAGAACAGGGAAACAGAAACACAGACGTGACACAGCACTGGGAGTGAAACTAAATACAGAACACATGAGACAAGGGACAAAGGTTAAGGTTTATGAGATTTGCAAATCATTGCATTCTGTTTTCATCTACTGTACACGTTTTTATCTATACCCCACCTTTTCCTGAACTGGATTTGTACAGAACATGTCATAAGTTTTAAAAGGTGAACCATAACTACAATTAGTAACTTTTTATGAAATAGATTTTTTTTTCACCTTCAAGGCTTCTGACCATGATGGTGACAGAAGAGTCGGTCGTTCAGGATCAAGAGAGACAGAGTTTAACTTCTTTTGAAACAAGAGAAGGCAGCAGTCCATGATCCGCATGATCAGATGTGGCGGCTTGGCTAATTTTCTCACAGTGGCAATGTCAGCAGGCTTGATGGTCTGTCAAACATTTTAAGTATATGCAATAATATAAGAAAAATACATTTTATTTGTCGGCACTTTTCAGGGCACTCAAGGTCATTTTACAAGATAAAACAACAGCAACAGCACAAAACAATAAAATGCAATGAGATGTATTTGTGTATATGTAGATTTGATGTAAATATGTCCACAGAATTCATAGAGATCTCACATTCAGTGCAGCTTTAGCCTCTTCTAAAGCCGGTTTAGCAGCCTCCAGTTTTGCTTCAGCAACAGTTTTCTCGCTCTCAATTCCCTCCACAATGTTCTGGGCCTTATCCTTCACAGCTTGGACCTCATTCTTAACAATCGTAGCAGCCTCAGCACTGACTGTCACCTCTGCCACAACCTAAGTAAATGCAAAAAAAAAAACTCATTATGAAATGTATATGACACACACACTTATGTTTTCCATAAGAATTCAAATAATTAACTTATCACCTTTTCTTTTTTTTCTTTTTTTTACCACAATTGATTATTTTATATAATTTTATTGCTTTTGTTCTTGTAGCTTTTAAATTCTGATTTGTGTGAAATTGCAAATATTCATTCATATAGCCATTATCTTTTTTTAGCCACAGTGGGTATGTGTTATTTACCTTGTCAGCTTTGACAGATGCTATAGCAAGCTCTTTTTCCTTTAATGTGAGATCTTTGGAGAGCTGGGCCACAGACTCACTAGCCTCCTTTAGTTTCTCCAACCCTGAAAATCAAACTTTAATAAAACCTTTTCTCCTGAGTAGACTTTGCAAAGTAAATGTCATACAGAGCCTTTCTGTTGAACGTCCTTACCAACATTCATGCGCTGCGCTAGTGTGTCGATGTAGTTGTGCTTCTCAGTGTACAATGTTTTGTAACCATTTATAAAGGAGAGGTAGGATTTAGGGGTAACATGAGTTCTTCTTCGAAACCTAACAATAATACATACAACACAATATTACATTTGTGTAAAAAACAAATAAAAACCCGAGAACATCAAATAATTACAATGTAACAATGTAAAAAAAATGTTATCTGTGTCTTATACCTTTCGAAGTAGCTTTCACATGTGACAGATACTTTGTCATGATATGCTCCCATGGTGGTCACCACAGCAGCTTTTACATCAGCAGAGCACACCATATTAAAATCAGTCAAGAAATAATTGGACACAGCCACCAAAGCCTCATTTGGCCAAGGGGTGAACCAATCCATTGTGCAGCCAGAAATCAACCCGGGAAACTTCAGAGCTCTGGACCGAAACTTCTGCCCCACCTGTTAAAGTCATCGGACAAACTTTAATTAATCCTAGACTCGTGCAATGATATATTTGTGTGTTTGATGTAACAGGTGACATTATAAACTATATATAAACTAATTAAGATGCAGAGAATAACAAAGTAACCAACTTTTGGTTCATTGCTTTTGTGGACAAGTATACAAAATGTTGACCTACCGGCGAGAAGCAAAGAACTACATGCAGATTCTTTCTTGACCGTGATATAAAATACTCATAAAGGTTGTCAAACGTTGGTGGAATACGAGGAAACTCCCTTTTCATCACAGGGATTAGGTTCTGGGCGATCTCTTGGATCTCATCTTTAGCAAAGAGATTGGAAACCTGCACACACCCGGACCAAATATGGTCACAAAAGTGACAGTTCTCAACTACACTATTTAATTTTAGAAATACTTTGGATTGACATGGATTTTGGCTTTAAATATATTTTATTTTTTAAAAGATTCTGACCTCTCCAGACGACAGAACATTGTTGAGGTGCTCAAGGAAGGCCTCATTCTTTATATCATTATCAGTAAAGATGAAGGTGATGCCTTTGCCCTCAGCCCCAGCTGTTCTATACAGGACTTTCAAGTCATCCATGAAATTCATCATGTTGTATGTTCTGATGAGAAAACAAACACTGTAAGTGACTGTATGGATTAACAAAGTCCACAACAGTGCACGTATTATTTTTCACGATGATATTTTGCCCGAAATAGACACTGCAAGCTGAACTGCAAACAATGCAGTCAATCGGAATAAGGTGAGATGGTAATTTTTTTTGCACTGCAATTACAAAGCAAGAATAATTGTTAATTTTTTTCTAAATTGTTAAAATTAACGGTCAAAAATGAGAATATTTTATCATAACAAATTTAAAGCACATAATCATGATTATAATTATGCAATATATAACAACCAAAAGGTAATTAAAATTTTGACAACACAAAACTACACAGAAATTGGATTAGCCATGCAAAAACCTTATTTTTGCTGAAATCTTCCAAATTGTTTTACTGATGCTTTACTTTTTTATGTTCTCACCTGGTCAGTGTGATCTGGTAAATCCTGTATCCAGCTATGAATGAGGCTAGCCGAGTGAGGCTCTGTTTACCTGATCCTCCCACTCCCACAAGCAGGGCGTTTCCTTGATCAGTTCGAATGATTCGTGAGATCTAGAGCAAGAGAAATCCTAAATAAATCAGCATTATCTGCTATGAAGGAAATGTATTATTAGGGTTGTAGTCTGACCTTGACAAGATGAGTCATTGCATCTCTGAAGAAAACCAGATCCAGATTTGAGCCTCTTATGAGCTCATTGTGCTGAGTCTGAAAATTCATCAGCTTCTCTGATAAGAACTCGAAATTTGGCACCTGGGAAAGTGAAAGTTTTCTTTGATTAGTGTGACAGCTGTCTACCTCAGCTTTCAACAATGTAAACATCATACGGTGGTTATAAACACCAATTTTATACCAGTTCATAAATTTTAGGGGCATCAAAACAGGCATTATCATCTTCTTCTCCAGTTGGCTCAGGTGCATCTCGGAGAAAGTCCACAAAATAGGGCTCGGGGTGAAGTTTTGGGACAAGGCTAGGATCAACATGCTCTTGGATCACCCGGGTTACAGCCCCCTCAAACCACTCTCTGTCCTCTGAGCAAATAAACCTGCAGAAAAACAATGTTTAAATTTTAGCATCTTTGTCTTACTTATAAGGAGATTTGCTGTATGCGAGCACTTTACCTGTCCGCAATCACCCTTGTACATTCACTCTTGAAAAGAGCCAAGAGAGTAGGTATATCATCACACTCCTCTGCCTTAATGTTTAACATCCCTTGCCAGATCCTGGATAAGTCTCTCAAATTGAAAATGTAGTGGAACTTGGATGGTGTGGGAAGCATTTTTACCTTAAATGTGAAATCATCAAATATCATGTCTTCATTAATACATACACTCTTATAACTTGTTTCACACCATCTTTCAAGGAGTTACCTTTGTCCACTGCCATAGAATCCTCCCAGCAGACACAAGACATTTAACCATATCTGAAATGCTCGGCTTGAATTTCCTGCACTCGTGGAAGTATCCACCAATTATACCTGCAAAAAATAGAACAAAACTGTTAATCTGTCAACACAATAAGTAGGGAAAAAAAAAAACAAAGAATAATTTTAGAGGCACATACCAAAGATCTTATCAATTGAGGTGTTGGATGGCAGAGTACAGTTAAAGACAGTAAACTGTCTTTTCAGTCTTTGAGGGATGTCGTTTCTCCCACCACCGGGGTGAATCATGGCAGCAAGTATCTGTACATCCTCAATAGTGGTGAAGTCACCTGGTTTGTCCAGATTATACATGCCACTCATTTCCATCATCTGACGGACTATCTCGTTGGTGATCTAGTTAGACAGTTACATAAAGGAGTAACTCAGTCTGAATTTAACATGAAATTATACAGTATATCTTTTTATATATATAGTGTATATAAATACCTGATCTCCCCATTCATTGACAACAGGCATGTTTATATCATCAATGAAGACCGTCATCCTGCGTCCTCCTGGGGGTCCATAAGTGCTGCCGATTCTTTTTTCAATGTAGCTTTCCACTATTCTCTGTACATGTGCATATAAAAAAGCTAACGCAGAACTTAACAAAGACAAATATAAAAACTGTCAGTTTATATTTTACCTGAAACATCATGGGTTCTGTTGCTGATGAAAAGTTGAGCGTCTTTGATATGTCTGTCTCAGGATCATATTTTTTTAAGTAACTTTTTATCATCACAGTTTTAGCAGTTCCTTGTTCACCAATAAGCAGCACAGCCTGTACGTACACAAAATACATCCGTCACAAACATACCTACTGAGGATAAAATTATTCTTTTTATGTAATATAAATGTTTTAAATGAGTCAACATCACCTTGTGTTGTTTAGCAATGGTGTCCAGCAAGTAAGAGGTTCTTGTGTTGTCCACATTGGGAACAAGAATAGACGTGTAGTCTGGCACTTGGTTAGCTGGATACACATATTCACCCACATGGTTGTTCCAATGACACCAATCGCCTGAAATAAAATGTGAAGTCTGCATTTTTAATGTTTAAATGACTACAAAGACAACATAGAGGATTTATTTACTATATAAAATGACTTTACCATTTGTGTCAACCATGTACTCAAACATAGTCTCCCCTTGCTGAGTTTTAGGAACATCAATACTGCTGTCATGACCTCTAATGTAGGTCTCCAGTTTCTCTCTATCATCTAACTCCAAAAGGGCTCCCAGGCTCCACATCAGACAGAAGACAAAGAGGCGCTCGAGGTGTTTGCTACCAGCAAAGCCCCCTGTCTCCTTGGTTGGAAGGAGGCCTTCCAGCAGATTCACAGACTGCAGAACATAATGAAACAATTTAGTAATTCAAATTAATTTAGAGACATCATTATTTCCTTTTGTCAATTTTTTTAATACATACCTGCATTATGTAGTTACACTCCAAAAGCTCCATTTTGGGTTTAAGGTTCTGCTTCATATACAAGTAAACGTCCTCAAATATCTTGTCGTATAAACTCAAAATACTCGCTGCCTCTTTTGCATTGTGCTTGTTAGCCCATCCCTAAGAAACAAAGACCACATTCCAGCTAAGCACTGCATTGTAAATGAAGCATTAATTCTGTTTCCGCAAACACTTTTTGAATGGAAAATTTCATAAAACAATCCTACCTGGAGTATGGGTTTCCAGCTGAGAGCTGATGAGCTCATAAAGACCATACCCACCCGGGACACCGTAGCAGGGGAGGCATTATCCATGTTGTGCACCTCAAACACTAACTTGCAACATGGTGACATGGTGATGCGGTCACCATTAGCCAAGGTCAGTGTTTTGTTATCATCCAACACAGAATTGAGATTCTCAATCCATATGGCATCCACAGGACCATCAAGCACAATCCATATGGACTCCCCTGAAATGTGCACATTTCAAATTCATTAAATTAACCTATACTATATATTCAGTTACACCCCATCCCAACAAAAATATGATGAGAATCCAGAACTAAAATCTATAGATTTCTTCAAATTGCAAGCATTTTTTTTTTCATTTAAATCCAATTTTACAAATATGAACATTCACTAAATGCCGTATTATAAACCTTTCTTAGCTTTGAGTGTCCTTCTCCACAGTGTGGAAAATATCCCATCAGTCCAATCATTGGTGGCTGCATCAAGACGGCCAAACATCTGTGGGGCGGTGATTGCTTTGGGGTTCATGCGCATCTCCTTGTGTGGGAATCCACATTCAGTCATAGATCGCATGAGAATGTTGATGACTGTGCTCTTCCCAGCTCCACTTGGTCCCAAAGTCATCAGCCCGTGGCGTACTCGTGCGGTCTCATAAAGCTGAGAGTGATGTTTTGGTAAGAAAGAGTATGTTCCAAACAAAATCCAAATAACAACAACAGGAGATACAGATGGTACCTGGACAAGCTTGAGATTCCACGGTGGATGGTTGATAATCCCTGCAAGCTGCACTTGATGGGCAACAGCAGCTTGAAGTTCAGCATATGTGCTACTATCCAGCTGGATTCCAGGGAACAGGTCGTTGATAAGACTGAGGAAGAGTGGCTCATCCTCATCCACCTGAAACATACAGGACAATCTGTGTATATAGTATGACATTTCAAATGTACTGTATTACTATCTAATATATAGATGATACTGCTGCTGGTTTATGACATACTAGTTTAGACAGATTCATGTCACGCAGCACTCTCATGACAGTGCTCGACTCTGTGTCATCAGGTCGTGCTCTTTTAGCGGCCCCCAGAGTTCTTAACACTGACAGGATGTTCCTCAGGCCAAAGTCATAGTGGACCTAACCAAGCACAGTTGAGTTTTAAAGGGTAATAATTACTCATTATAGGAATTAAGTACTGGCCACAAGATTGTTACCTGTTTTGTAAGTTGTTCTTCACAAAGTTTATAAAGAACAAAAAACTTCTGAGCTAAGATGACATTTTCATTGAAGCCACAACTGGCCAGCTTAACTCTCATGATGATCTGTGAAGACAGCCGTGAAAACATGTCAGTTAGGACTTTAAGCAAGTAATATTTCTCTCTAGCAAACGTAACCTTTACCCACCTGCCTGTCTGGCACCATCATAGAAACCGTCCTGAACTGCACTTTTAAATTTTCCGGAAGCTCCTGACGACCGGCATATCCAGGGTTCTAGGTGCAGTGACAATATGTTTTTTAAAGGCATTTTTAATATTTTCTGCCCAGTCAACATGTAGAATCGTGCACATTTCTGTATAGAATAGAATAGAATAGAATAGCCTTTATTGTCATTATACAGCTGTACAATGAAATTGGAGGGCCACTCCCATTCGGTGCATAGGCTAAAATACAGAGTAGAATACAGGTTACAAGATATGTACAGTAAAAATCACAAGTATCCTACCATAGTGATAAACAGGCCAAACTCTGGATTCAGATCCACATTGTCTCCATCAGTAAAAATGAAGGTGCTCTTGTGTTTCTTGCGTGCTGTCAGAACAATGTAAATCTGCTGAGCAGCAACAGACAGCACTGGCAGGTCGATTCTGTTGAACTCATCAAAACAGCCCCAGGACCCTGACTGTGCGAGACCTAGAAAAGGAACATCCATTTTTTTCATTGCCAATTCAGACTCACCAATCAACCTAAAACACATGTCCCAAAAGCAGGAACAACTGGGAAAAGCCCCCTGCAAGGATAGGGAGAGCATGCAAACACGGTGAAAGGCCCCGCCAGGTTTGAACCTGAAACCAAAATCTTTCTGTGAGCAGCATAAGATGAAACCAGTGTTAATGCATGTTCAATAATCCAGGTAAGGAAGTCACAGGTCACAGGAAGAATACCTTTATATATCCTGCCAAGTCCTCTGAAGTCCATCTGGTCAGAGCAGTTGAACACCACAACATACTTGCCAAGGCAGCGACCCATGTCTTTAGTGGTTTCAGTCTTCCCAGTGCCAGCCGGCCCCGCGGGGGCTCCTCCCATACTCATACCTAGTGCTTGGGCCAGTGTGATGTAGCACCTAAATAGATAAGAAGCAGTTAAGGTTACATAACTTAGAAATTAAATCTATATGAAAAATTAACAAATAAAATGCTTTTCTTACCTGTCTGTCAGTGGAGTAATGACCAGACGATCAGTACAGCCTAGAAACTCATTCTGGTAAATGAAGTCAACATTAGTAATAGACACAAGGACCTTATCAAGGTCATCTTTGAAGTAAAATCTGCTCTGCTTCAGCCACTCAAAGTCACCAACAGACTGTATACGCTTTTTCACCTGAGGACAAAGCAGGACATAAAGTGGAATAGTTGACAAAAACAGCTGGTCACTAATAAAGTTTTCTATGACAGTAAACGTGGGCAAGTAATATTTATAAAGTAATAAACAAAAACTCACTAGGTCATTAAAGATATCACTCTGGTGCACATGGATCGTGACGAGTGTCTCATATTTGACTCTGTCAAATTTGCTCAGGTTATAGGTTGTTTGTTTGATGAGTGTGGTGAGAAGATTCAGGAATTTTTTTTGGGTATGAGGCATGATGCTTTTGTCATCTTTAGCATTTTGCAGGGCCTCTTCTGCATCTCTTGTCCAAATCATTTGGATTCCTAGCAAGCCCACCTAAAAAGTAAGCAGCGGTCATAATTCTCTATACTTATAGAGTCAACTCGTGAAAATAATAGTATTAACAGTAAGAATACCTGTGCTTGAAATTTGTGGAGGAAAGCGAGAAGATCAAAATCCTCATCATTTATTTCTAGATCTGCAGCTTTGATAACAGACTGTAATGAAGCCTGTTGTTGCACCAAAAGTCCCCCAAGCCAGAGCTCAACTGCTCCCTCTGCCATCACAGGACTGTCCAGCTGAAACCACAGAAACACATTTATTGTGATAAGTAATGGAAACTTAATTATCACATAAATTTAGTTTAGTCTTTTCTATATCGTTATACCCTACACTAGACTGTGGAAAATGGCAATCTCATAGATAAAATGTAATTAAATTTAGCTCTGTGTAGATCATTTGCATAAGTGAATTACACTAAGAGTAACAAATGTAATTTGACATATATTTATATTCCTGAAACTACAGTTATAAACTGCAAATGCAAATTAAATACCTGCAGTTTCTCTCCTTCTTGTGAAATAACAGCTATGATCTTGTCATATTCTGTTGCATGAAACTCTGCTGTGCAGACATTGTCAAACACTCCAAGGAGATGTGCCTGAAAAACAAATGCATCCAAAATGACTGTTGCTATTTTTTTATACCCCCCCCCCCAAATAATCAGACAAACACACAACCCACAATAAATCAAGCTTCAATGCGCAAATACCTTCCAGGATGTATAAATAGGTTATAAGCAGACATTCTATCACCATGAAAAGGCAGTCATAATGGCTCAAATGCTTCTTACAGTATATCACTATCATTATAATGCCACTATAATAATCCTCCACACAAGTTTTCAACATATCCTATGCAAACAAATCAGGGGTACTATGATTTTTTTTAAAAAAGTGAATGTTCTGACCTGAATTGTGTGAGAATCACTGGCTTGCCCGAGGATTTCCAAAAGAGCAGGATCAGACACAAAGAAGAACCGTGGAAATAAGAGTCTCTTTTTCTCAAGATACCTGTGAAATGAGATCACACCATTTGGATTATCATGTACATCAGTACTCTTACAACTATAGGCTCTTCCATTCAGGACTTTTTTTTATTACAAATATCTGCAGGTGATACAAGGGGAGAAAGGAAAAAAAGGAGATGAAGAAGAAAATTTGCAGTAGTTACATTTAATAAAAAAGTGTTTGAGTAAAAAGCAGTCAAGGGTGCATGGAGAGGTCTGTAATTTCTCTCATAGGTACACTTCAACTGTGAGAGACAGAATCTAGGGGGTGGGAACATATGTTGGGGGTGCTTTTCTGCAAAGGGGACAGGACGACTGCCACAGGGAGGATGGATGAGGTCATGAATTGTGAAATTTGGGTCAACAACCTCCTTCCCTCAGTAAGAGCACTGAAGATGGGTCATGGCTGTTTGTTTGTTTTTTTTGTTTTGTTCTACCAACCAGTGTTGCAACCAACAAAAAGAAGTAAACTGAAACAAGGATGTTGCCAAAAATTACCCTGCAAGAGATTTCTGACAGAACTCGAGTTGTTTCTGAAGATCTGGAAGGTTCTGTCCCAGAGCTGGATCCCCTACACAGCACTGCACCACATTTGGTACCTTTTGTGCTCGCTGCATGATCTTAGTCCAGGACTTGTCAATATTCTGAAATTGATTTGCTTCCTTCAAGTGGAAAAAGAAGAATTTCAGCATTTTACTAAAAAAAAAAAAAGCTTTATTTTCAGGATTATAGGGCAGAATTCAGGAACTGTACCTGCGGCAGGTCTTTGGCAATGTCACCCCCAACAAACACAGCCTCCAAATAGATCCACAGGTTTTGCACTATAACCCACTGTTCAATGACCTCAGACGACGTAGAAAGATTGAAGAGCCAGTCCTGTATCTCTGCTTTGTAGAAGGTACTGTACCTGTACATAGCATACAAAGATATGTCTGGATACGTACAGATATTTCTGAAAACCTGCCTTGAATTATTACACCCAAGATAATCTTTATCATTACTAATGTCTCTGGGTTGAATGATTTGTTATAGCAGTCTTTCTTGGTTCATTATTCCAAAGGATACAGGTTCCCTGGGAATCAAGTTCATGAAATCTATTTCTAATTTAAAATCTCAAAATTTTAAGTTGGTGTTTGCACTGTTCTACCTGTTGCTCATCAGTGAACCCAGCACCATCAGACTGTCTTCCAGGTTGGTGAGAATCTCAGATGTCTCTGCCCCTTTCAGCATCAACTCTCCTCTATTCTTAAATGTCATCAAGCTCAGAGTCTGGCCAGACCATAGCTCTTTTACTTGTGATAATTTGGCCTCAATATCCTTCTCCTTTATAGCTGATATGCAAATGTCCTACAAATGCAAAAAGCCAAACTTGGGAGGGTGCATACACATTACACATGAACAAATAAAATCGGAAGGCTTGAAATTAAAGCAGGTCGTATCAAATCTGCCAGCACACCTCAATGTCATCCTTGTTCTTCAGTAAAGGTGCCTCCATGACGTTACGAAGTGAAAATGTACTGGATTCCACTTCAAAATGGTGTCCAGTCACATCAGCAATGCGCTCCCAGTGTCTCAGCTTCATAGATTTGTTTGCCATCATTTCAAGAAGAGGGCATGAATCATTGAAATCATCAATCGTCTTTTTTAGATCGAGAAAGGCCTGCCAGTCCTTTAGCGCTTTGGGGAGCTTTCGACACCTACAAAATGGATAATAAACATTATATCAATGACTAATGTTGCAAAAAAGAAAACCATTACACAACAATTTTTTAACTCAGTAGGTTAAAATAACAGAAAGACTTAACCTGTTCTGAAATTCCAAAAGTTCAGCATTGATCTTCTCAATATCCACTTGTGTCCACAGAATGCTGTAGTAGCCGTTAATTTTGCTCATCACGGCATCATACAGGCCATAGAGTTTTTGAAGCAGATCAAGCTCTTTTCTAAGGGAAGAAAGCATAATGTCTGAATACATTATACAGTTTGATAAATATTAAAACTTAGCATAGAATTGATAGAGATTTAATAGTTATCATAGCACAAAACAGGGTTTGATTGAGTTGACTTACTTTTTCTTGTGCAGACAGTTGTATTCTGAAACTGGTAAGCCCAGAAGCTGCTGTCCAGATGTATATGTGGTGAAGTTTTTCCAAAGAACTTCAAATCTAACCTGTATGAAAAATATATAATTAAAGGCTGTTTCTTAAATGCGACTTTTGGTTTTTACTTTCCCTATTAAATCTCTCCAATTATGAAAAGCTTACAGATTTTCATACACTGATTATTTTGGAGAGTATTAAGTAAATTAACAATAACACCTGAAAGTTCTGAAGCCTGCGGCTGGCTTCTTGTGAAGATAATCCTTCAACCAAGGGGCCTTCCTGAAATACAAGTCACAAAATAAAGAATAAGTTCATATGAATATACACACACTCGAATGTACGCACATGCACACAGCGATTAAACAAATGTAAAGATTACTCACAGAGTCAAACTGCTCCATAAAAGTGTCGACATCTCTTTGGAAGATGGCAATCCTCTCAAGAAGGTCTTGATTAAACTTGGGCTGCATGCGCACAAGCTCGTATTGCACCGATCGCTGCAAAAGTCGGTATCAAAATTAAAATCAACATCGCAGCTAATTATTGATGACCACAATCAAACAAAACACGCATTAATGTCATGATAATACGAACAGCTTTAGACTGGAGCGTTGTGAAAAAATCCCTCAGGCTGAACACTCCTTCTGCTTCTGTTTTAGTCACGTCCGCTTCATATTTTGCCAAAATTTCATATGCTTCCTGTAAACACATTATAGTGAGATAAATGTTCAAGCTTCAGATTAATGTGAACACACAGATCTCTCATTTATAGCTAATAGCAGTTTCTTATAGTTAAAATGACAAACTTCTATTTATCTTAACAAATAATTATTGGGCTATATTTCATTTTCTTCCACCAGTTTGCATCACTGAGTTTATTGTGCACTGCCACTGGCCATATTTGTAGTGTTATTGTCATATTTTACGATACACTTAAACGGCTGACACCTCAATGGAAGTCAACGTCATGTCAGTTTGTATTTCAGCATCTCGAAGTGTAGACAGGGTCCCCATTACACGACGCACATCTTCCAGATTAGCCACAGGATGTGATAATTTTACGAGGTAGCTGTTGGTATTTATGCGGGTGTCAATCATTTTCTTCTTGTATTTCTCCTTCAGGTATTTGCAAATAAGTTTCTTCCAGGCTTTGGTCTCAACTGTTAGGGCCTTCTTCAGGGAACCTGTACACAAAGGATTTTGCAGAAATTTCTCATTTAGAATTTGCAATTAATTCTACAGTTCTCAAAGCAATAACCTACATGTAAAATTTAACAAACAAAAAGAAATATTATCCATTCTGCTGTTTGGAACTTGGCACTTAAATCCTTTCATGTATAAACCAATAGGCTCTCGTGGGGTGATTCCAAGGGTACAATATAAAAACTACAATAAGATCAGGATATTAAATGTTTTTAAGAATATGACATGTACACTATTAATTTTACTATATGTAGAATGTAAAGATGCAGAATAGAAAGCTAAGGCAAACAAGTCAAAGTTAATCTTGGCCTTCACAAATAAACCTACCTGTTGACACCTCAATAGATCCAAAAGCAATGACAGGCACCACAGCTTGAATTTCTTGTTCAACTGAATCGTAGTGCTGGAGTTCAGATTTAATGTGCATCAATGATGGGTCACTTCCCATGAATTCCTTTGGAAAATTGAGACCAGGTACATAATGATGTAATTACATGAAAAAAAAAAACAACAATTTTCTCACTGTTGTTCAACAAGGAACATGTCATGGTCAAGGAAAATCAAAGAAAACTAACTTTGACTTTGAAGAGTTTGTCCTCATCCCAGATCGCTCTGAAAGTATTGAACTGCTTCACAACATCAGCTGCTTGCCCCTTTTGGGAGCTGATCAGTGTTTTCAGAATGCCCACATGTTTTTTGATGTCGTCGTGTTCGACAACAAAGTTAAAGAAACTGTCTTTTTCTGCAGGAACACAAATAAAATATTTAAAGTACAACCAAAGACTGTTTGTAGCAGTTTGACATCTGACAGAGATAACATTTAACATGTTCACATATTAAATGTAAAATAATCAATTAATTATTTTCCATCCTAGAAAACAGATGTTTTTATACAGTGGACTTGGAAAACTGTATATTAAAATACATTTTGATGACTCCCATTTTCAGTTTCTAAAGACGATATTTGTTGCACTATTATGAGCAAATATGTGCAGCGAGACAATTAGATCGGTGTATTCAGATTTGTGAATGTGTTCAAAAATTTGTAAATGTGCTTTCTGCTTTCTTTAAACATGTATTAAAATTTGCGTAAGATTTGCCACTGTTTTTTTTAAAGCATGTACAAATTAGTAATAACATTTGTAGCTTGACACAAATAAAAGTCGAGCATGTGTGAAATGAACAAAAATATGCACTGACTGAAAAATTCAATGCAAATGAAACAGAAAAGTATTTATATATTTAAGAGAGACTAGATAGCAGTCCAGGTATGAAATTTTATGCAAGGCAGGGTTTGCCTTAGCAACAAATTTATATTTAACAGGACAAATATAACATACAAAATCCCCAAGCCAAGACAGGGCTTGAGCCAGCAACTCAATACCTTGGAGACAAGCAGGAAATCACAAACCAGAGACAGACATAGTGTAATAAGAAGAATTCAAAAAGCAAAACAATGAACCTAAACACACTCCACAAAAACCAAGGAGTAACCAAGGCTCCAGAAATGAAGAGGAAAATGCCAACAGTAAGGATGTTAATAATATAACATAACCTGTCCAGGCACACCCTTAACACACAAGAATATAACAATTTCTAAAGAAGAAGGAATGCTTAATTAAAGGCACCCCCCCCCCCCAAAAAAAAAAAAACAACAAATAATTCACTAAATAACAC
>VOQJ01023736.1:9942-27359 GCA_015052665.1 Apistogramma diplotaenia | reverse complement strand
CGTAATATCGATATCAGTAAAGTTAATCGTCGTGGTCCCAAGTTGCAGTTAATGAAACTAAATTTCGACAGTGACATTTTAGAATCGCAGCTACAGAATTACTGAGAAATTGTGTGGGGATTTTGGGGAAGTACCATGCTGTACTGGTTTGGAAGCGTTAATACTCAGCAAACGTATGGTTTTCTGATTAGATGAATGGAGAAGTCGCTGGGTGAACTCGAAGCACAAGTCTGACTATGGAGAGTGGAAACTCACGGCTGGCGAGTTCTATGGAGATGCAGAGAAAGACAAAGGTAAATGTTTGGACTTCCGCATACAAATCTTAATTACACATAGTACTACAATTTGACTAATACAGCATGTAGTATTTTGCAAAAGACAGCAAGGCACTGTGCATTAAATGTCTTCCTGGTTTAATTTTTAAAATATTTTTTATTTAATTGTAAAACTGGAAATAAGTGCTGCAGTAATATCTCAAGAAGCTCTTACAAAGTGCTTTGTCTGACTTACATTGTGGTTCCTACATTTTTAAAAAAAAAAATTTAAGCAGAAAAATTTAGTTTTGGTTTGACACTTTCATTTTCAGGTCTCCAGACAAGCCAGGATGCTCGTTTCTACGCCGTCTCTGCCCGTTTCGATCCTTTTAGCAATGAGGGGAAGCCTTTGGTCATTCAGTTTACCGTCAAGCACGAGCAAAAGATTGACTGTGGTGGTGGCTATGTGAAGGTCTTCCCTGCTGACTTGGAACAGACTGACATGCATGGAGAATCCTCTTACTATGTTATGTTTGGTAAGTCAAGATGTTCAGTGTAATGTACAGTTAGCATTAAATGCTTCCAACAGTCACTGGATTTGTAACTTAGGGTAATCTTTTTTTTTTTTAAACTTAATTTCACTTAGGCCCTGACATTTGTGGGTACAGCACCAAGAAAGTCCATGTCATCTTTAACTACAAGGGCAAGAATCACCTCATCAAGAAAGAGATTAAATGCAAGGTAGTTCTTGTTTGCATTTTAAAATGCACATGCTTCTGCACCAAAGGCTTTAATCTAAACACTTTTTCTTTCCGCCTAGGATGATGAGCTGACCCACCTGTACACACTAATTCTGAATCCAGATCAGACATATGAGGTAAAGATTGACAATGAGAAGGTCGAATCTGGCAGCCTGGAGGAAGACTGGGACTTCCTGCCTCCTAAGAAAATTAAGGACCCTGAAGCCAAGAAGCCAGAGGACTGGGATGACCGTGCTAAGATTGATGATCCTGATGACACCAAGCCTGAGGTGAATAAGCTTAGAACTGTCATTCTGTTGCCGCTTGACTAGCAAAGAGCTGTTTTATTTCTAACCTTGGCATTATGTATTGTTCTTTAGGACTGGGACAAGCCTGAGAATATTCCAGATCCTGATGCTAAAAAGCCCGACGACTGGGATGAGGATATGGATGGAGAGTGGGAGCCACCCATGATCCCCAACCCAGAGTACAAAGTAGGCTAGAGTCAAGAATAGACTTTGTATTTTAAAAAGTTAAATATACTGTCTGTCAATGCGTCTACATTGCTGACAACACTTTGTGTATTTCAGGGAGAATGGAAACCCAAACAGATTGATAACCCCAACTACAAAGGACAATGGGTGCACCCTGAGATTGACAATCCTGAATACAGTCCAGATTCCAACATCTACAAGTTTGACAACATTGGTGTGTTGGGTCTCGATCTTTGGCAGGTGAGACAGGAGAAAGCTTATCTCAGGAATGTAGTAGTGGTGACTAAACCAGTGTGGCAGTGTTCATTCAAAAAAAAAAAAAAAATTCTCCCCCTCCCCTCTCTGCTTAGGTGAAATCTGGTACCATCTTTGACAACTTCCTGATCACAGATGATGTGAAGGAGGCAGAAGATGTTGGAAAGGAGACTTGGGGTGTGACAAAGGTTGGACCTTATTCTTTCTAATCCATAATTAGGTATTTATGCAACACATGCTGTTCCTGTTAAATGCTGAATTATTATGATTTTTTTTTATTCTTTACAGGAGCCAGAGAGGAAAATGAAACAGGAGCAAGATGATGTGAAACGAAAAGAGGAGGAGGAGAAGAACAAAGAACAAGACACTGAAGCTAATGATGAAGATGAAGACATGGTGGAGGAGGATGACGATGATGACGACGATGAGGGGGAAGAAACGACAGAAGCACTTTCAGAAACTGATGAAGATGCAGCGCCTAAAGATGAGCTTTGAAAGGGTGTTTGCAGAGATTTTTTTTTTTCGGTCACTCCTTCAGGAACTGTCCTATATTTCCCAGGGGTATCATGGCTGCTGTGCATCCTTTCCCTGAGATTTGGACACAACCCAGCTAAGGGGTGATTTGCAGTAGGTGGGGGGCAAATAGTTTAACAGACCTGGCGGGGGTCTTTCGTTTTTGTCATGCTAATCCTGAACTGCTGAATTGATTCTAAGGTTTTCCACTCAAAGTCCATTCTTTATTTTGTAATAACAGGATAAGGATAAAACTGTCACTTGGTGTTCTAGAGCTTCTTAAACTAGACCATAGACTGTGAAAATTTTTAGGTATAGTCTATGGTCTGTGTCTACGTTTTTGCAGATTCCCTTTGCTTGTCTTTGAGTATGTAAATGTAGTAAATAAATTAAGATCAGCCACTCAGATTTCAACATTGTGTGAAACGATGTACACAACTCATTGCATAATGCATCAAGCAAAAGACTTAACCATAAAATCAATATGTGAAAATAGACAGAAACCAACACTATGGCAGTGTAACACTTGGTGATGTCTACAGCACTGTTCTGTTTTCTTTGTCTTGTCCTCACACTCTGATGTCTAATTGAATTAAATGTTTAGACATGAATTGATGGGACCTGCATTATATTCTGAAGGTCTGTACAAACAGGTGGTGAGCCCCCAGTGTGTCTTATTTTTATGGGACAGAATGTTATTGATACCAAAGTTTTTATTAAAAGATTATAACCTTATTGTCCGCTGATATTTTGTATTGCGCAAGTTCACACTTTGGAAGTACTACTTGTTTAAATGTAAATCAGTAGACTTCACACCAACTGTCTCAAAAGGAATGTCCTGGGTACACAAATGAAGTTTCATTTCCTCCATCTGTGAATAAACTCTTCTAAAGACTCAAATTAGTGCTCTAAGTCTTTTTAACATAACTTAAGTTTTAATAGGGATACATGCTCCGTCCCAATAAATATACATTTATTTAAAGAGGACCTCACTATTATTTTGGGTACTGCAATCTAGATGTCACTATTATGATTACACAACTTGACCTAAGGAATATGCACCTTGAACAGGAAAAAAAAAAGACTATTAGAACATCGTTACAAGATAATGTAAAAAAAGAAAGTCTGAAAAGCCGTGTGCCTCTGTAAACCAACCTTTCTGTTTCACGAGTATCCATGGAAATTATTTTGTGTGAAATTAAAATAGAAAAGAAATGTTGGTAAAAACAATAACTTTGCATTTAAAACATAAATAATATGAAAATGTGTTTTTCCATCAGACCTGCAACTAGGGTGACCATATCTCAATAAACTAAATGTGGTATATTCTGAAAACTTAAAATGTAACGCAAACTGTGCCTGGAAAAGGCTTGGCATCAGTCATGTGACTGCGATCTATTTACTGCAGCCAATCAAAATGTGGGAAACTGCAGGCCTGTCGAACAAGGGAAACGCCGTGCAGTTTCACATAAAGTTGTACACCTGCGCACCATAGGTGCTTCCGCGACTTAGCGACTAAAAGTGAACACCATAAATAATTTTAAAAGTTTTCAAATCTACCGCTGAGCTGTCAGTCTGTAACTCTGATGAGGGCGCGGCATCCACACCCACCGGAATCACGGTCCTCTCCGGTCCCGGCCGCTCGCGCCCGCTCCCTTCAGTACTGTGCGCGCACTCCCGAAGCACCAGCAGATATGGCGGCGTTCATGACTATTAATCAGGTAACAACTTCAAACAGCTCAATAAAAGTCTTTAATTTGCTGCAAATCGTTATCAGCTGATAGCGACAGTCGCTATATGATTTTACTACGTGGGATCTTCATCAGATGTGGTGGATAAAAGCTGGTTGAACCCTATTATTAAGCTTTCGTTGTCAACTAAGTTGACAGGGTTAGCTAGGTTAGGATAGCAAAGTTAGTGTACGCTTTAATGGATGAGGAAAGCTACTGCGGGCGAAGAAAGTAATGACGCTAGGCTGCAGTGTGGTTCTGTTGAAAACAAAACATGACTAAGTATGGACTAAAAATAGATGGTATTTATTTTATAAACTAACTGTGATGTGCAATCTTTGGCCATTAAAACTAGCCATTCGTAGTTTTCTAGCAACTTCATTTGGTATATGTGCTGCTTAATTAATACACTATAGTTTATAATTTGGCCGATGTTGTATTTCAGTTATCAAATGGAAACCCGGTTTATGAAAACTACTACAGACAGGTAAGGTCTGCGGTTTTTTGTTTTTGTTTTGTTGTTTTTATCTCAAGCGCATTTACGATGTATTCATCTCACTATGATCTGTTATGGCCACTGTATCAACTTGGTAATTTGTTAATTTGTAGCTCGATCCAGGTAACACTGGCAGAATATCAGCTGGCGATGCAGCTCAGTTTCTAAAGAAGTCTGGTCTGTCAGACAGCACGCTGGGAAAGGTGGGTAACAAAATCACTTGCATGTTCACACTATGACGTACAGTCATACATCTGACCAAACTAACCTGCCATACCTTTCTATTTATTTATTTATTTTAGATTTGGGATTTAGCAGATTCAGAAAGAAAAGGCTATTTGGACAAGCGGGTAACTCTGACTTTCTCTGTAATTTCGCCGTTATGGTCATGCTGATGCATGCCGAAAAATTACACTTTCTTCCTCTTTTTCAGGGTTTCTTCATAGCTTTGAGGCTGGTGGCCTCTGCACAGGGTGGAAATGACATAAATCTTCACAACCTCAACCAAAACGTAGCTGCACCAAAATTTGTAAGTCATCAAATAACTCCTGAGAACTGAATTAATCAGTAAAGTTACAGGGAATTATTTCTATGGATCAAACAAAAACGTAATTATTTAGTATCTTAGGAAGTGATATGTTTCTGCATTTTGTTTCACGTGTATTTGTTCTTTTTTTTAAATAGAAAGATGCAAATAGCCCTTTATTAAGTGTTTCAACAACAGCAGCTGATTCACAGTGGGCTATTAAGGTAAGTTTTTGAGAACAGTCATGAGGATATAACAGAAAAATGGTCCTTTCACCTAAACTTGAGTTTTTTCCCTCCTTTCCCAGCTTGATGAAAAAGGGAAGTTTGAAGGAATTTTTGAGAGTCTTTCACCTGTAAATGGCGTTCTCTCTGGTGATAAAGTCAAGCCAGTTTTGATCAACTCCAAGCTACCTCTGGATGTGTTAGGAAAGGTGATGTTACATGTCACATCATACTAGTCTTTTCTGTTAGTGTAATTTTAACAGTTCAAATAAGCAAAATCGTACTCGTTTCTGCAGATTTGGGACCTAAGTGATGTGGACAAAGATGGACACTTGGACAAAGATGAATTCACTGTGGTACTCTATTACTTTTGGGATGCTAATAGTTGATTGAAAATATCAACAAAATAAACAAACATGTGCTTCCTTTGTTTGTGATAATCGGTCTGACTTTGCATTTTATAGGCCATGCATCTCGTGTATCGTGCCATGGAGAAGGAGCCAATTCCAACTAGCTTACCTGCTTCACTTATTCCCCCTTCTAAGAGGAAGAAGTCTGGGATTGGGCTTCCAGGTGCTGTTCCAGTGCTGCCCACTCTGTCTGGTCTTGGATCTAGTCCGGTTCCTCTCAAAGAGACTTTACGCAGCACGTCTCCTTTGGTCAGCACTACTCCCCTCAGCAGTTCTACTCTCTTTGGATCCAGTACTGTCACTCTTTCTCCACAACACTCCTTTAAAGCCAGCTCACCGGTATGTTTCATCACAGTGCCAATCTTGAAAGTGTTTTATTAGTCTGATGGACAAAGATCTGGTTACACATAATGTACAATGTTAATATAACGGGCGGTTTTGCCTAAAAGATTTTGGGTATGAACTCCTCTAGTCTTTCTTTGTGGAGGTTGCATGTTCTCCATTTGCCTACATGGGTCTTCAGGTCTTCTGGTTTCCTCCTACAGTCCAAAGACAATTATATTATGTTGATTGATGTTTTAAATGGGATATGTGCAAGCAATCAAAGCATAAAATAAAGTGCTGTGTGAAAATAATTTGCGCTTTAAATAATGCCAGACCTGCATTTCAAATATGTTTAGCATTCCATCCAACAGCAACGTTTTTCTTTATTAGAGGAGAATTGAGTCACTGGGCCACGAAAAAGTTGTAGCAATACAATTTTGTTTTCTTATAAAGGTTCAGTTTGATTTACCTATTATTGCTGTGTCATAATCTTTGGGTGTATCTTTCTTAATGTGGCTTCTTATTTTCAGGCTTTCAAATACAAAACAAATCCCCAAAGCTTTCCGTGTGATGGGGGAAAATCACTGCATTTATTTATTTTTTCTTGTTTGTCACAAGGGCAGATTTATGACTTTGAAACAAGCTAGTTTGTCATATATTAACTGTTTTCTGTTGCTAATGGACAGACTTGTTTTACCACATTGTTCTGAGCATTATTCAAAGGCCAGCCTCTCTACCAGGATACAGCCTGAGGGAAGTTTTTGCTTTTAGAGAAACAGGTTATTAAAAGGAAAGAAAAGCAGTATTGGTGCCACAGTTGACCACTTGATGTAGCTGTTACATTGTGCTGCTTTTTTTTTCTCTTTTTTAATTCGTACCCCTTTCTGCTACTTTCAATTAGCTACTGTTGTAATGTACTTTATGTATTATATAATTGTGTGAATGGTTATAATATTGTACCAACACAGCATCCTGTGTTTTAGTAAACAGTAGTTTGTTTATATTTATGATTTTCTTATTCTTGGTTCTTACTTAGCCATTTGCAAGTGACTAAGGCTTATATTCCCTCCATTAAGATGTACTAAATAATTGTATGATGTAGAACTTCTGCTTGGAGGGGATTTGTGCCACTTTAAGTTCCTGCTGCCTGGAAGCTGAGGGCTAGCACCTGCGGCTAACAGTGTTTTTCAGATCCGTTTTAACTGTTTCATTGTGCAAATTAATTAATTCCTCTTAGGTATACTAAAACAGTCTTCACTGAAGTCCAGCAGTGAAAAACTGTGTGTTTGTTGTGCACCGCTCACCATCTGTCATATGCATATACTTATATTATTATTCTTTTTTACAATGTATATATTTTATATCCATTTATCTTATTTCTGTCTATTTATTAGAGCTTCTATCTTCATTTTAGTGGTTCTATTTTGTTGTAATCTATTAAAATGCTACGTGTTCTCTTCCTTCTAGCCAGTGGTGAACTGGGTTGTACCAGTGGCCGACAGAGAGAAATATGATGACATTTTCAAGAAGACGGACACTGACAACGACGGCTTCGTCACAGGTGGTGATGTCATCGAGATCTTCATGAACTCTACACTCTCCCAGACAATGCTCGCACAGATATGGTAAGCTCAGCTCACATATTTTTCTTATTGCTGTCACAAATTTCTTTTTGTATCTAGTGAATAACAACAAATTTGGAAATGCGTTTGGCAGTTTTTTTTAAACAGGTATGCACTTAAAGCATAAACAATTTAGTTTAGACAGTGGCACATTTAATGGCTTTTAAATCAAACGGTTAATATTTGTGATTGCAGTGCAGGCCTTCAGCTTTAATTCAAGGGGTGTATTAAAAGTATTACAGTATATTATTTTGATGAAAGTCCTTTGCAGTCAGTGACTACCTGAACCAAGGACATTATCAGGTGATGTTTTGCTCCCTTGAGGACCCCAACTAGGCCAGTTTTAGCTGCTGCTTGTTTGTAGGTCTCTGCCTTCAGTAACTGTAAACCACGCTTCCTTGGGTTGAGATCAGATGACTGACTTGGCCACTGAAGGAATATCCAATTTCTTGGCCTTGAGAAACTCTAGGATTGTTTTTTGCAGTTTGCCTTGGGTCATTATCCATTTGCACTGTGAAGTGTCGTCCAGTCAGTTTTGCAGCATTTGGCTGAATCTGAGCAGTGACCTGTAGACTAGGGTTGGTCGATTATGGAAAAAAAATCTGAATCACTATTATTTAACACGTTTACTCGTTGACTTTTTAAACACGCTGCATTTATTGCACTTAAAGAACAGTGAGTTCCATATTTTCTGGACTATGACACACTTTTTTTTCATAGTTTGGCGGGGGGCGCGACTAATACTCCGGAGCGACTTATATGTGAAATTATTAACACTAAGTTAAGAGTCATTACTTAATTTTGATGGTGCCCGTACTCATTTGTTACGGTAGCTGGAGAATTCTGGTCGTCACTACGGTATGTGAAACTGTGACATCATTACGTTCCTGTGACTGTGTCGTCTTCGCCCGCGAAGTTTGTACAGGAGAGATGTGCTTTATGAATAAATAAATATGCCTGAAGGCTACAGAGAAGTGGAGTCACATCTCGCTTATCTTCCACACACAAGAAGAAAGAGAAGGTTGCGCCACCCAGCTCAACACATTATTATGTAATTTCACATGTTCGTTATTTTCACACCGACAACAAAAACCATCTTGGCGGGATTCAGAAAGACTGGAATAATTGGAACTGCTACTGACGACCATGATGCAGAACAGCAGCCCTTCGTCTGCCTCCGGAGTTGGCAGAGTTGTTTATAAGTGACACCGAGCATGAGTGAGCTTGATGGTTTGGTAAACTTGTTAGCATGTTCTTTTTGCTATAGTTATCTGAATAATACAGCAATTACCACCCTGAACTCACACACTCTCTTAACTGTGCAATGCCACATCTTTTGTGCAATATTATTCTCACTGGACAGTATCTATCACCTCTGTAATGTGCAATATTTGATATTAATCCAGTAGTGAGATACCCACCACCTATCATATGTATATACTTATATTATCATCATTTTTTTAAATGTATATATTTTGTAACCATTTTTTATTTCTGTATTTTAAAAGGTTCTATTTCATGCACTGAACTGGGGTGGCCCTGCAATCTCATTGAGATAGATACTTTATTAATCCCAGAGGGAAAGCTGTACAGCTGTATAATGACAATAAAGGCATTCAATTCTTTTTTATTCTAAATATCTGTTACATGAACATACCAGGCACGTACTCAGTTCGTTGTCTATGCATCATGTAAGTGAATGTGTTTCGTTACCCTATTCGCTCTGTTTTTTCTTCTTATGCATTTTTTGGCTGCTGCGACCTATACTCCGGAGCTACTTATAGTCCGAAAAATACGGTACTTTGAAATCTAGTGCAGTTCTACAATCTCTTGAAAATAAATGCAAAATTACAACCCAATACATTACATCACAACTAATAATGTTAGGACGAAATAGGACCAAGTTATTTAAATCAAATGTGCTCACTTTCTAGTGACTGCCACAAACATACTGTCAGATCCTGTGCAATCATATCAAAAGATTTGATATTTATATGTGAGTTGAATTGGTTTTTGGTGACAAATTGGGGTCTGGTGTGGTGCTAATTACAACTACAGAGCTAATATTAGGGAAATCTCCTCACCATCCCTTGCTAATCACACCCCGTGATTGGTAGGGAAATAATGGATGTTATTCTGCACACTTGATTGCAGTCAGGCTGGCCCATTATAGCCCAGAGGAACAGAAACTATGTTCACCTTAAAACGAAATCAGAATTATTCAGACAAACACAGCAAATACTGGTTGTACAGGCAGCTGTGGTGTTTGTGTTGTGGATGGTGCAGCTATCCACATGTAGCAAATCCATGTTAATTACATGCGGTCATGTCCCGGTGTTTTGCATGCATTGTGGCCGACAGAAACAAATAGATTGCCTGGAGATTGCCAGTCACATCATCACTAAACACTAGTGATCCAGTTCTACTGACACTCATGCATGCCCATGTCATTACCCCTACCATCTTTGACAGGTGTAATGCTTTGGATCGTGAGCTGTTCATTTCCTTCTCCAGAAGTTTCTCTTCCCATCCTTCTGGTACCAGGTGGTTTTACTTTCATCTGTATGAAGAGTTGTTTTTTCCCCCAGAACTGTGAAGGCTCTTTTAGATGTTTTCTGTGAAAGTCAGATGTGGCCTTTTTGTTCTGAAACACTGTATTTGCATTCATAAAGGTGTGTCTTGATTGTAGACTTGACAGTGATATGTGTGTACCTCCTCACGAGTGTCCTTGGCTTGGTTAGGTGATATGAAGATGTTTTTTCATAACCATGGAAATCACTTTGTCATCATGCACTTTCGGTGTTGCTGACCTTGCATTTGCATGCCTTCTTTTTAAGAATGTACCAGATTGTTGATTTAGCCACTCCTAAAGATTTTGCAATCGCTCTAATAAGTTTATCTGAATTTTTATCTTGATAGAGTTAAAATCCACTGTGCTGGTGTGCAGAACAGAAAATTTCCAAAAAGTTATTAACTTAACTTACAGGGTTACATCAGCCTGACTTGTATATTTGTAAAGTCACTTTCTTTTTTAATGTTGGGCACTTATCTGTGTCTATGTGAGAATAAATATAAAAACAGTGGCCCAATGTTGTATGTGCACTATGTTGCCAAAAGTATTCTCTTGTCTGCCTTTACACGCACATGAACTTGAGTAGCATTCCCGTGCTTAATTTATAGGGTTTAATATGATGTGATGTGATGGTCCCACCCTTTGCAGCCTTAACAGCTTCAACTCTTCTGGGAAGTTTTTCCACAAAGTTTAGAAGTGTGTTTATGGGAATTTTTGACAATTCTTTGAGAAGCACACTTGTGAGGTTAGACACTGATGCTGGACGAGAAGGCTAGCATAGCAGCCTGTACAGAATGGTTGAAATGTAGCTGCTCTTAAGTACCTGGTCAGAACGATATAATATAGCACCATCTTGTGGACAGTTAAAATGATGTTTGTTCTAGAAAAGTGGAGAAAAATGGTGAGCTTTAAAAACAATTTAAAGATGCTCGGCTAAAAATAGGGCAGTTTACAATGGTAACTACTCAAGGGAAACATTTGTAAACTGCTGGTATCGTTTCTCAGAAGTCTGCCATTATTTGATCAAAGTTTCTCCTTCTCGCTATAGGGGGCTTGCTGATACAAAACAGACAGGCAAGCTGACCCGGGAGCAGTTTGCACTAGCCCTGCATTTGATCCAGCAAAAGGTCAATAAAGGCATTGATCCTCCCTCCACTCTCACTCCAGACATGATCCCGCCATCAGAACGGACTGCATCATCAGCTATGGGCTTTGTGAGTTCTGACTGTACCTTCCTGCAGCCACTGCTTCATCTGTTGATTCAGCTAGTTATTACAATTTCTTTCTTATAGACTTTTTTTCTGTTTTGTTTACATCTGTTATCACAAAAATCTGTTTCCCCACATAACTTAATCTATGTAAATGCTGGGTGCTTACTTGCTTTCTCGTCCTCAGATGCAAAACAGTTGTTTTTTTTTTATTGTGCCTTTTTTTTATACTTGTGTCTTTTTGCGCTATTTTCTATTCTGTCTACCAGAGCTATGCGGGGCTTCTTTCTTCTTGAGAACTTGCTTCCTTTTCTAAAGTGCAGATTGTGAGATGCTGGGTTTTTGTCACAAGGTGGCGCTTGTGTTCTATCATATTCTCTCGGTTTGAAGCAGAAAGTATACAGTAATATGGGGAAGTTTTAAGGGCAAATGCTGCCACCTGCTGTATTTTCATCATCACTGGCTTGGAACCTAACAATGTTTAACATGTACTATTACTTGTCATTATTACTGTAATGTCAACATTACAGACAAATTTGTTAAACATTCAGTAGGGATGGACTGAAATTCTGGGCCAATACTAACTTTGAAAATAAGAATTGGAGTAATAGCTGATGCCTGCACCTATAGTTTTTCTTTTGCATTTCTGTGTGTAATTCTGCTTTTGTTCCTAGAAGAAGAATGAGATCCTTATCATAAAAACTTTGAACAGTTTTTAATAATTTTGTCAGGGCAACACTGATGCAACTCAATAGGAAAAAAATCTGTAACACACAGTGAACCTCATTTTATTCGCAGATGTGCCAGTATCAGCAAACAAAGCTGATACCTGCTAATTCTGATTCTCAAGTATTCAGAGAATGCAGTACATGTGTATACTCTTTGGTAATCCTACACTTGTACAGCTCTAATAGATAGTCCCCTATTTAAACACAAAGCTTAAAGAAAACTACATTTTGTGTTGCATTGGTCTGCTTGGAGCATTCACAGTGTGGTGAATGGCCCATTGCCATGTTCAGGCTTTTTGATATGTCATAGGCCTGTTTAACAATGAACTGTAATCCAGAATTTACTCTAGTGTTTGAATTGTCTTGTGTGCATTTCTTCTATTCGTGTCTGACTTGCTTGCTTTCTTCCTAACTGTGCAAGCTCTTTGTAATTCCTTCCTGTGGTTTTTGTTTCTCTAGACACAACAGCGGGAAGCTCCTCTCTCCCATTGCATGCCACTCACGTCCCCTCTGATCTTTCTCCCTGCTTTTTTTCCTCTTTTGCCTACTAGAACAGGTTCTTCGTTATTTGCTTGTCCATTTCCAAGTCCTAACCAGCTGTTTTGTTTCTGTGCTCCCCTCCATCATATCTCGTCACCTAGCTCTCCTTTTCTCTCCCATCTAACTCATGTGTCTCAATGTCTCTCGCCTCAGGACAATATCAGCTCTACAGGCACAGCAGAGCTGACAGGCATCAAAGAGCTGGATGACCTCAGTAAGGAAATAGCGCATCTGCAGAGGTGAGCCCTTACACCCTGGCTAACAGGAGGGGTAGCTTTGTTTCAGTTCCTTTGAGGAAAATGTAGACAAGCTTTCAGTGAAGTAACGTTTCAGATCAAAGCGCTTTTAACCTATTGTACTATTTGTATACGGCATACAGGATAACATGCATTCTGCTCAGCACCTGTCAACATGCTTCTTGCCGTGTGCCTCTGTGCACATTGCTGATGAATGTGAAAATGACATTGGTTTGCAGTAAATTACCTTCATCCATTTTTTGACTCTAAAATGTATCAAGTTAACCACAAGATCGTAAAAACTTATGACCTCAACGTTTTCATGAAGGAATGAGGCTACTAATGCTGCTTTTCCATTCAGCTCGATTCAACTGAGTTTTAGAGTTTTCCATGAGATGGTAGCATCTAGAACCAGGTAATGTTTGTAGTACCTAATCAGCCGGGGTTCTAAGCGAGCTGATCCGAGCTGAAAATGAGTCATGAGAGCGACTCCTTCAAAAGAATCGAAACTGCAGATTTTTTGTTTTGAACAGTGCAACTAATAACTCAATAACAATGACCACAGTCAGAGATAACAGGTAACACGTAGCGGTTACCAGCTTTCTCCATTAACCCAGGTTTTTTGCTCAAGCTAGAGCGCACTCGCATAAAATGGGACAGTTGATGCACCACTGAAGGTTTGTACAGATTAAAAATAAAATAACAGTAAAATGCAGCACTATGGCTTTCAACTTTATACACTTAATCATTAAAGGTTACACAGTGTGTTTAGTTCTGTCACTGTTCCATGGCCTTATAAAGAGGAGCTGGAGATCGCTGTTGCATTCAAATTCCAATGAGAATGCGATGCACAGTTTTCATTGTTGCAGCTTTGCAGCTTGGGTTCACTTGGTGGTATTGCTAAAGTGCAGCATGAGAAGTTGCTTATATAAAGCAGACGCTTCCAGTTTATTTTAAATTGACACTGTAAACATAACCTGCTCCAGAGCAGGTTGTGCATTCATCAGAATTCACCATAGTGATCTACCCAGATAAAAAGAGAGCTGCCTTCATGGCACGGCAAACTTTGGCTCGAAGCTCCACATAGCTCACTAACCCACTAATCGCGTCATGGTACACCTCTCTGGGTATCAGAGGAGAAAGAGAGGCAGCTGCTGCTGTATCCAAATGGGGACACAGCTGTACTCCACATATTTATTTTTACTAAGTATTTTGCATATTTAGGTTATTAATAAACCAGTAATAACAATCCAAACCATATTACTAGAGATTAAGCTACCCATGTAATGAAGTAATGAAAATGAGTGCTAGTAAAACACTGGACACGGTTTTCTTTTCGAGCTTTATATTTTTGCCTTTATTTCATTTGTTGGTGAGTAATATTCATTTATAACTCCTCTGTTCTTGTTTTTCTCATGTGCAGGGACAAATTTATCCTGGAACATGAAATCAGGGAAAAGGAAGAGGCCATCAGACAAAAACACAGTAGTGTACAGGTAAGCCGAGCTGAGTTAGTTTGCCTGTTTTAAAGTTTAGTCAGTGTAATGGTCATTCATGAGTGCATTCAAGTACACTTTACTCTCTTTTTAAAAAAGAAAGTCAGCAATAGTTAGAAATACTTCAAGTCTAGCACAAATTACATCATTTCAATGGGAAGGCTCATTAGCTCAGAGAAGATCATGCATAATAGCTGCACTTTCTACAAACACATGTGCTTCTGTTTGGGTTTGCTTGATCCTCAGGACATGCAGAGTGATTTGGACAGGGAGAGCAGCAGCCTGCATGACCTGGAGTCCCATAAGCAGGATACCCAGGAGCGCATGGAGGAAATGGACCAGCAGCGCTCCAGGCTTGAGGGAATGCTCACTGACGTGAAGCACAAGTGCCAGGAGGAGACCCAAAAGGTTAGAGACATGACATATTAAAGTCATATATATGTATTGAATTGAGAAGTGTTCATGCATTTTGTGTTTTGATTCTGATGACACAGTGGTGCACATGCAATTGTGGTTTTACTGTGGTGTAATCCTCTTTGGTCTGAGCTGATAACGTTTTGGTATGAGTGCGATCTCAGATATCAGACCAGGTGTGAGAACAGTGATCATCTGAGGTTACATTTTGTTTACAGAGTGCTCAGAGTTAGTATTATTAAACACATTCATCACATGTGCAATTAGGTCTTTGTTTAGAAAGTCAGTGTAACTGCTTAAGTGCATATCTTTTACTTTGTTGATGCAAGGTGGATGCAAAAAGATATGTAATAAGCGAATCACTAATTGCTAATTTATTTGAGACGTATTGAAGTATATATTCGCTTAAAAATATATAATTTAAATCTATAATTTCTAAATTAACAGCAGTTAGGACACTGATCATATACATTAACCTCATCTCTTTTTGTTTTGCAAGATTTCATCCCTGCAGAGCCAGATCCGCTCCCAGGAGACTGACCTCCGTAGCCAGGAAGATGAACTGAGCCGCACCAAAGTGGACCTGAGTCGACTCCAAGAGGACGAGGCCCAGCTGGAGCAGAGATTGCTGTCCGGTCGGACCCAGCTGGACAGCATCATTAAGTCACTCAAAACCACCCAGGAGGAGATCAGCCAGGTCAGTTTGAGGGGAGAGACGAGGGGTTACATTAGGATGTTGTGCCACTTCGGACCACCGAGCTCAGCAAGAAAGTCTGCAGCGTCTGAAATGAAGATCAGGTTGGAAAGTTTTCAGAACCAAAGTAAGGGTTGGATGCTGAGTAGTATTAATAATAGTACTCATACAGAGGTAGCGATGATTTTATATTTATGTACCAGTGGAATTTTAAACTTGTATTTCATTTCAACTTCTGTTTCTATAAAACAGCAACTGTTCTTTAAAGTAGCAGTTTTACTTCTCTGATATTTATGATGCTTTCAGTTACAAAACGTTGAAGTGAAGCTGTTCTAGTGGTCAGAGATTCTTTTTTTCTCTCTCCACCAACTTTAACCACTTACCACCAGCTCTGTTTACTGACTTTAATCTCTGATTCATTCCTCAGTTTTGAGCACCTTGTTTGTTTCTGTTTGGTGCTGGGTTTATCACAGCAGTCTCTTTACCACAGTCCTGGCAGGCACTAATAAAACATCAAGCCTCATCAGCCTCGTTGGGTTGGAAAATTTGACAAACTTGACAAAACCAAATAATCCAAATTTTTTAAGTACACTTTTGTTTATATATTGTTATTCGAGTTAAGTAAAATGTTTTTTCAAACCCAGTTTTAAGTTTTAGTTAACAGTGCTACACACACTGTAGAACATGAAGCGGAATTAATGGAGCATGAAGCAAAATAAATTTGCAGACTGTGTTTATACCAGTGGATGAGCAGCTTGGTAGACATAGAACTGTGAATGATTCACCCAGCCTTATTGGGCAGAACTTGATGGATATCAGCCTGGCTCAGTAGCAGCATGTAGATTAACATTCTTTGTGTTTTTAGGCTCGTGGTAAGTTGTCGCTGATTCAGGAGAGCCAGATGGAGTTAACCAAGACCATTGAGCAGTACAACAGCGCTTTGAAAGAAATCAACGCAGGAAACTTGAGCAACCTGCCGGACTTAAGCGAAGGGTTTGCTGAAAAGGAAAATGGAGGTTTCAGAAGTAAGGTGAGGAGATCATGAGTATCTATCAAGGATGATTCAATAACTTCTTTCACAATACAAATTTAGTCTCAATCCTGTAAAAATATATTTTCCTCTTCTGCTAAAGATGCTGGTTCAGATTTTGTTTACTACTCTTGTCTTGTGGCTCTGGAGATGGTTAAAAAAAAAGTACCCAGACTTGTTATTTCCTGGAGGTTTTATTGATAAAATTGCCCCTTTTGTTGCTCACTGAACTTTTTTCTAGGTGCCTAATCAGGAAGGCTCATTAAAGTCAAGGATAGCCATGTTCAACAACAGCAGTGGCGCTAAGGAGCCTCCACCAGACCCCTTCCAAATGGAGGATCCCTTCAAGTCTGATCCTTTCAAAGGTCTGAATACCTTACTCACTCCTCTGTCTCTGTGAGGACTATTGCTGTTCCCTGCTCTGTCAGCTTATCGGAGCAATGGCATCCTTTTTTTTCTAGATCCATTTGGAAGTGATCCTTTCAAAGAAAGAGATCCCTTCAAAGGCACCTCATCTGAAGACTTTTTTAAGACAACTGACAAGCCGAACTTGTTTGGATCCGGAGACTCCTTTAGCAGAAAACCTGTACCACCAGTCAAGGTATTGGCAGATTCTACTTTGGAGTGCAAATGTGGCTCTTTTACATGCAGTGCGTGAGATTTTCTTTTCTTTCTCTGCTAAACGAGTTGTTGTACTTGTCAGCGCTCTGATGTGCTTCATCTGTGGCAGATGAATGGAAAAGCAAACCAGAAAGTGATAGCGTGCACTTCTTAGATGTGACAGTGTTTACATTTTAGATGTGTTTTGCTTTTGTTCTGTTTTTTGAATGAATTAAATCTCATCGTATTATTCTTTTTCCTTCCTTCCTTTTTTTTTTTTTTTTTTTTTTTTTTCTCCTATTTCCTTTTCC